>JAZEWT010000024.1:5554155-5565925 GCA_036362905.1 Mordacia mordax | reverse complement strand
TGCGTGTAAGATACATCACGGGCAATTGTACAGCATTGTAACGAACCATTCCCCTGAATTGCGGCGCAGACAGGCGCTTCATTCACTGGGACAAGGAACACGGAGAGCGTTGCGCTCCCGGTGTTTGTTCGCCCTTTATCGTACACTCGGATCGATAAGATGTAGTATTTTGGCGTCAGAACGTCGTCATAATCCAGCCTCCTCGAAGACATGATCAGACCAGACACTGTCCCAAAGCACACACACACACACACACAAAAAACACACACACATCAAGTTAATTTCGCAAAACTTACATACTGACATCATTAGCAGCGCCTGGAGGAATAACTAAACTATTGCAACAAAACCTAGTGATACAGATTAATGCTTCCCAGCATGTGTTTGTGCTTCGCAGTATGCAATTCACCAACCCATCATCATCATCAAAGCAATTGGTCGCGGTAACCTTGCACCGTCCACAACAAAACCGTAGGCCGCGATGAGACCACGGCCCTCGGATAGCGGCTCTGCCCACGAGGGCGTGACTGGGCTGGCAGGGCTCGGAGAGTGAAGGTTTTGTCTTTTTAGCACTGGTTTACATCAAATTGACCAGTTATCAATTGCCTCGTAACAATCCCCCCCCCCCCACACACACGCCAATGCTTGCAACGTCACGGTAATTCGTGAAATGTTTGACAGCCAGCTCTCACCTGCATTGATGGTGAAACCATCTTGTGTGGGGTCAGCAAAGGCATAGGTCTGTGTGTCACCTGCGTCACGATCTGTAGCTGTCACCTGGAGCACAGGTGTTCCTGGAGGTTGTTCTTCAGCAAAGTTCGTTTGGTTGAAGGGAAGCGGACTGTGAACATGTGTACAAAAGAGGGACAACCGTAAAGCGTAGTTTTATAAGTCAACTACTTCCTATTCAAATCTATTTATTCTATTTTAATCAGATGAGAGTAGATGGATTATTTTCTCTGTACGGTGTTTTCGTTTATAATCAATCCTATGTCCATATAGAAGATTAGAAAATGGTGCCGTGCGGTGGACTTTAAGATTGTTTCCAAAGAAATGTTGTTGAGCTTGTGACAATGCAAAGTACACACACATCAAAGTCAAACCAGGCCGTGTTTTCTCTCGAAGCCCTTATGCAGAGCAGAAAACCTAAATAACGGTCCACAGCTCCAAACAGTTCTTACTTTCGTGACAACACGAGACAAACACTAAAGGTCACCCTTTATCTGTGACCCTTTTTCTTTACGACTATATTCTGAATTTGCAGACTGCAATCCTCCAGTTTGGAGCACATACGTTTCAGTTCGTAAAATGATGATTGAGATTGCATATGACTAGAAATGTCAATAACATGTGAATTGCACGATATGATAGATGGCATGTTACCTTATGATGGGGGGTTCATCGTTGATGTCAAGTATATTAACAGTTAAAGAGCCGGAGCATGAGTACTGCTGCTGTGTGGTCGCTTCTCTCACCGTGACATTCAAACGCACCGTCTGCGAGTGACGTCGTAAAACACAAACCCAACAAGATCGTCAGTCACACTGCCCCAAAACGGTAGCTCAAATGTTAAATGGGCCACAGTTTGGCCAATGGCCATTATTCGTAGCCGAGAGAGATGCCAGTAATGATTGATGGATATTGTACTATACAGCATGGATCCGTGAGAAATATTGCTTTTCTCCAATCTTTCTCGACGAACAGTTTTAAAAACGGCACGTGCGCATCACCTATTCATTGTTATATTTTTTACGGTAATGATATCAACGAATGTAGCGTTATTATATTTGCGCTTTTGCACCACTCCCACTGTAACAGCATCCCAGCAGAGCAGTGCTGAACATTATATCAGCACAACAAACAGCTCCCAGTAGAGCGGAGATCGAGTCACTCACACGGAGGTTCGCTTCGTAATCCAGCGGTGACAGAGAGCTCCTCTCCACGGCACCACTCGCGGGGTTGATTGTGAAGTAGCCCTTAGGTCCACCAGGTGGAATTTGAGAGGTAATGTCATACTGGAGATGGGGTGCAAATCAGGAGCGATAAGAACAATACATTCTTCGAAATTATTACAGCAAACTGTAACGTCAATGGAAAGTAAGAGCCGAGAGGAAAGTAAGCTGGTAAGGTACAGTATGGTGTACTGGTAGGAAAGTGGCCAGAGCATTCCGTATAAATGAGTGGATATGGGGGTTGTGATATATCATACTGGTTAGAAGTTTACGTTACTTTTAGCCCTGGCAAGAGCCAGTTATCTTACCTTGACAACGCAGCTTAAGCACATAATTTGAGTGACTTAACCCACTGAGAATAGTGAAGATATCAAGGCATCGCTATGTTTTAACACAGCTCGCTGGGTTTTTTTTTCTGAAGATCACAATCTGTCCCTAAAGTGCACAGCTTAAAGCAAGGATTCCGAAACCATTTCCCATACCCAAGAATGGTGCAGGTTTCCATTTATGCCAGTGAAATTTTTCCAGCAGTGAAGACTATTATATTCACATACACAAAACCAAATGACAACCTGTCTGTGTGCTTCAAGAAAGTTTCCAAAGTGCATTTCCATTCGTACGTGCCACGTCTGTATTGTAACATGACAATTTGCATTTTAATGGAGACTAGTGTACACCGTGTTTATGTTCCAGTATTAAAATCAATATTTGCTATGTTTCCATAGAGTAATGCTTTACGCTGCTGATCAAACCACCAACAGGATGTATGGAGCTATACTTAATCAAATAGTGATCGTAATGTGGTGCGAACTCTCGTAAAAAGAAAAACAATTTGCAGAAACATTTCAGAAGCAATGTCTCAAATATATATATATTATTCGTGCACATATTGATGTTACAGCAGTGTACTTACAAGTAGAGCATCCTTCTCTGGATCAGACACCACAACTTTGTAGACATTTTGACCATTAGGATAATTTTCTGAGATTGATACGGTTGCACCTAAACAAAGTAAAAAAAAATGCTTCGTGAACATTCTCGCCAAGTCCAAAACGCAATCAAGTGTGAATATGGTATGTAACTTTTGAAACATTATGAACATCCGTGGTGGTGATGACATAAATATATTGCAGGTTACCGCTTACCTTGCACGAAAGCATTTTCACAGATTGGTGGTTCGTTCACATTCAGTATTCGTAGCTGCAGGGTGGCTGATTTCTGCAATGCTCCACCAGTCGTGGATATTGAAATGCTCACAGTGTACAGCTCTGATGCCTCAAAGTCAACAGACGAGCCTGTGTCAAGGACAAGCTGTGGACGAACCAGAGCAGTCTTTTTGAAATAATTCATCAAGCCCACTGTAATTGCGTCCATTGCAATTGCTCACCAGAGCCTTTCCTTCGGGATAAGTGTGTCGAGTGCTCCTCCTCTCTCCCTCGCTACTTATTGCCGTGAGTCACAGCACTCAGTTGCACCACGCCTGAAGATGCCTCCAACGTGGGAGGCGAAACGTAACGAAGGAGAAAGGAGAAGCACTCGACACAGCGAATCCGAAAGAACAACGTTGGTAAGCGATCGCCACGCATCAGCCGTGAAATCCTACATCAAAGGACAGTGTCCCCTGTGTCCGATAAACTTTACAATATTTACGGGCGGCTTAGTGGCTGAGCCAGTCCAAGCACCCAGCTGGCATTGCTCCGATGCTGGGTTCCAATTCAGACAGCGGCCCACGGTTAAGCCAGAATCTCAAGTGTGAGAACCAGGTCAGCAAGCACTGCACACAAACGTTATGCTGATGTGATTGCATACATTCCAGCGCATTCTCTCCATAAGAATACTGCGTGCTTTCATGCGCAATGTACAGTTTACAAGTGCTTTGAATTTGGTCTGCAATTAATGGCTGCGGGGCTTTAAAAAGTGACAATTGTACCTAATAGCCGCGGCTGTACCATTACCACAACTCTCGCGTCTTGTAATGCAGAGAATGGACAGGTGTCGAACATGCGATCCAACCTGATCTTTATATTATCCTAACAACACATCGCATCGTGAAGGAATTTCGTACCGCTGTCATTCACTCGCACAACGTTCTTACCTGCACATCATATGTGACCACAGAGCCATTCTTTACTGGGCCACTTATCATGGGTTTCAAGCGAATGAAGGCTGGAACGATTGTTTCGACGCGTGTGGTGAGCAGTGACTGTGCAATGGTGACGTTGGTGACCACTTGAAAACTTGCCACCACTGTCGCTGGAGGAGAATTCTCCACCAGGTCATAACTCGCTTTCAAGCTCTGAAATTCTTCGAGTGGAAAGACACAATTATCTCCGCATTCCTTACGAATTCTACATTTTATAATGTATGTTTCATGCTTTTAATTTTACGATTTAATTGCAAACCATTACGAGTTAAAGGGGCTTGTCGAGAGTTAACGGCATTTTTTTATCAGTTATATTGTTGATTTTAAATATGTGTAAATCAAGCGGTACAAAATATGCATAGATTATTATAACACCTTATTTTTTTTATGAATATTACAGTGGGTAATACAGCGAATTTGTTTGCAGCGAAACTTTAATGTGATAAGCGCAACAGTAATGCTTCACAGTAAAACGGTATTCAATGTTGTGACTTTAAATAGAACTTACCTAAGCCATCAGACTGAGCAGTTGTTACATCTACAAAAACACCAATCAAATATTATGGTATACATTTTCAAAGGTCATAATTTTATGTATTGAATAACATGATTTGTAGTGTCTTATATTTATAGTTCTTACCTGCTACAGCACAGACGGTTAAAGTAAACAAGACTAGATACTTTACATACATTTGCTAATGTAATGCAAGTATTGATTGCTCAAAAAACAAATAAACCACGTATGTTTTTTTCAGTTTGCACGCTAGCTTCAAAGCATTAACCTTCAAACTAATTTAAAACCACGAGCAAATCCTGTCTACAAAGTAGGGACTTTAATTAAATTGAATTTTGCATGAAACCAGCAAAGGCGCAAATGCATTCCGGTCTTTTTATCAGCGAGGAGTTGTTTTTATTGCCCGGACACTCCGTGACATCACGAACTTGTTTTGACGAAGGTAAGCTGTGTTTTTTAGCATTTCAATTCAAAGGCCGGGGCGGCACGGTGGCTCAGTGGGTAGCGCTGTCGCCTCACAGCAAGAAGGGTCCCGGGTTCGAATCTCGGCTCGGGTGCCTTTCTGTGTGGAGTTTGCATGTTCTCCCTGTGTCCGCGTGGGTTTTCGCCGGGCACTCCGGTTTCCTCCCACAGTCCAAAAAACATGTTGCTGCATAGGTTAATTGGCTTGCAGATTAAATTGCCCTCAGTGCCCAGTGATGGACTGGCGTCCCATAGTGGGTATATCCCTGCCTTGCGCCCTGTGTCTGCCGGGATAAGCTCCGGCTCACCGCGACCCTGTACAGGAATAAGCGATTTCTGACAATGAGATGAGATGAACTCAGAAGCCATACCAGCTTAACTTCTGGGTAATTCTACGTGCTAAGTCATGGAAGTTCAACATTATTCGTTGACATTGCTACTGAAACCTCTGATCATGTTTGTTATGGTATTAAAAGTTAGACATCCAATTTACATAGCATTCATTAAAAAACTAGATGAAAGTCCACTGAGACTGGCAGATCCAGTCTGTTGTGTTTCAACAAAACTGCAAAATGTAATATGCATTTCTAATCACATAATGCATAGAATATTATTAATTTACAACACTAGGAGAAATGTTAAATAGTTATTACAATTGAAATTATTGAACAGAAAATATATTTCTAACATATGTACATGGTATTGGGGCATCTGTTTTTTTTTCCTCAAATAATTGCTTTCACGTTCACATTGACATTCATGACAAATCGTCTCTCCCATCTCATCTCATTGTCAGAAACCGCTTAATCCTGTACAGAGTGGTGGTGAGCCGGAGCTTATCCCGTCAGACACAGGACGCAAGGCAGGGATATACCTACGATGGGACGCCAGTCCATCACTGAGTACAGAGGGCAATTTAGTCTGCAATCCAATTAATCTATGCAGCAGCATGTTTTTTGGACTGTGGAAGGAAACCGGAGTGCCCGGCGAAAACCGACGCGGACACGGGGAGAACATACAAACTCCGCACAGAAAGGCACCCAAGCCGAGATTCGAACCCGGGACTTTCTTGCTGTGAGGCGACAGCGCTACCCACTGGGCCACCGTGCTGCCCATGACAAATAGTATCTTTACCAATAATTAGTAAAATATAGCCTTGCGTTTTTGGACCGTTTTGCTTTTGAGTTACCTAAAATAACAATTTAACGGCAATGGTGCTCTATTTCACACATTTTAATGACAGACACATCTCTATATATACGACTCTCAAGTACTTCCAGTTTGTTTTCGCAAAGAAAATTAAAACCCAATTAACCAGTTACATTGAGTTAATTATTGCCTTGGATTGCACAGCACAGCCGCACTTGTTTGCCCAGGGAGTTTTTGGCCACAATTGATCCCAGGGATGGAATTCTTGTTGCTAGCAACAGTCGTCACCCAACAAGCCCCGAGCTAACAACCTGTATATGTTGTTAATGGGGGTTCCCGTTCACATTTATGGGGATAACTGTCTTCTTAATGTTGGGCTTAGGATATCTGTTTATTCAAACCCACACAAGCCAGCTAGAACAACGGTACAGTACTAGCTTTTCACAAATACTTTTCTGAACAACCTGTTGCGCACAATCAATATTGATATATTGTTTAAAAATCATAGCTGATCAAGGCCTACATTAAAAATTCCAGCCTCAATCTAAACGTGCAATTACATTTTAATTCAGTAATGATGAAAAGATATATACATAAAATGGTGGCTCACAATTTTCACATTTTATTTTTTTGCAGAAATTAAACGTTTTGCTCTATAATCCATCCAGGATGGATCCTAATATTGTTGGCGGCTTCAGCACTGCACCACATGGCGGTACTCAGACGGCAGTGGAGTCCAATTAATTGTTGTGGTGTACTTCTCTGCTCCCACACCTAATCCTCATCGATCAATAACCCCCGCCCCCGCACACGATCTGCACGATAAAAATCGTGCCTCATCCAGCAGTACGTTAACAAAATGGCTACACACTTACAAAACAATCCCGCTTGCACTTTGTACACGTCATTGCTTTAATGTTGCACACATTATACTTCTCATTATCTGAAACCGCTTAATCCTATATAGGGTCACGATGAAGCCGGAGCCTATCCCGGAAACACAGGGCGCAAGGCAGGAATACACCCGACGACGGGACGCCGGTCCATCGCCAGGCATTGCGGGACAATTTTAGTCTGCGAGCCAATCAACCTATCCAGGAGCATGCTTTTGGACTGTGGGAGGAAACCGGAGTACCCGGCGAAAACCCACGCGGACACGGGGAGAGCATGCAAACTCCACACAGAATGGCACCGGAGCCGAGAGACTCGAACCCGGGACCTTCTTGCTGTGAGGCGTCAGCGCTAACCACTGGGCCATGAGATGAGGCATTATACTTCATGATGAAAAAATAGATACATTAGTAGACATCTACATAAATATAGTATAACGATGATTGTTGTACTCTACCAGAACAACAGCACAAATAATACATGTTTTAATGTCAGGGGCAGTAGATCTAGACGTGATATAATATACACGTAGCTTTGTGTGTAATAACTGGAAATTCTGAAGGAAAGAAAGATCGTGGACGACAGAGATTGACTTATGTTAAGAGTCTCTCGCAGTGGATGAATATATCAGCAATGGGCATTCTTAGAAGTTCAAAGAGCAGAGATTTGTGGAAGACCATTGTCCCCAACGTCCTGTAGGATATAATACCTTCAAGAAGAAGTCTCCCACATTTCCCCCTTCCCCACCATTTCAAACTGTTCCCCAGTTCCCCGCCGCTTTCAATCTCATTGTCCCAGCACAGGCAGCAGCAGGGATCACGATTGGCCAAGACGATTCGCCAATAGCAAAGTCATTTGCCCGAGCGCGGCGATAAGTTACTATAACATGTTGTTCCTAACATTGCTTTGATAAAACACCTCGAGTTCAATTCCCTCTCCGAGTCGTTACGTACACAAAGGCTTCCGCAATCTGCATTCACCATGCATTGCATGCACGTGCAAATACTTTGTGCACAACCAGATAGAATTACCGAATGCACACACATGCTAGTGTACAAATACATTATGCCTGAGCGAAAGGGAGTATATAATATCCTACAGCTAAAGAAGATCGTGTCACCAACCAGGAAATGACGTTGGATTTTAAGTGGCATTATGAACATTTATTGGTGTAGGCAGCATCGTCATGCATGCTCCATCAAAAGACCCAAGCTACAACATTTCATCTAATGTTAATGCACAATGAGACAATCGTATTACGTTCCAAATGGCCAAGGGAACAAGCTTTATGGGCGGCACGGTGGCCCAGTGGTTAGCGCTGTCGCCTCACAGCAAAAAATGCCCTGGTTCGAATCTCGGCTCGGGTGCCTTTCTGTGTGGAGTTTACATGTTCTCTCCCCGTGTCTGCGTGGGTTTCTGCCGGGCACTCCGATTTCCTCCCACAGTCCAAAAAACATGCTGCTGCTTAGGTGAATTGGCTTGCAGACTAAATTGCCCACAGTGCCCGTTGATGGACTGGCGTCTAATCGCGGGTGTATCCCTGGCCTGTGCTCTGTGTATGCAGGGATAGGCTCCAGCTCACAGCGACCCTGTACAGGACTAAGCGGTTTCTGACAATGAGATGAGACACAAGCCATATATGCACTGCCTTAACCATCAGCCCATCCACAAACATATATTAAAGTTGTTAATACACATCTCATAAATCACATAGCCTCCTGAGTGTGTAATTTCACAAGCATTGGTTCAACGAGACATTTTAGACTCGTTTGCGCAATCGGTGTCTCGTCGGTAGTTCGAAGACACCTGTAAATTGATGTAATTATAAATTACGTGGGTGACCAGGACGAGTGGTTTGGTCAGATTAAAGTACGTTTAGTGTGGGGTGCACACCGGTGTATTATTGGTAAGTTAAAATATAAAGTCAATCAGTAATGTAACAACCATTAAACATATGCTGAGAAGGTGGGAGTCAAGCATTTGGTATAAAGGGCCAATGATTACGTGTGTTTTTTTAATAGACTACAAGATAATTATGGCCACGCGGGGGATTAAATAATAAAGTCTTAAAATGTAATCAGTAAATGTAACCCTATCGTTTAAAGGACACATATATTGAAGACGCGTATCTTTCCATGGTCTCGTCATATTTCCGACTCAGCTCATTAATCCCCTTGAGAAAACGCGTTAGATCCCTTAAGTTGGTAACAAAACACTGTAACTAGACTCTATAGGTCACGGGCAGCAGTGTGTGAACATAACGTCGACTTGTGCGCGTGCCCTAGTTTATTGCTATCTATTTGGGCGAATAAAGGTCATCGGAATGGTATAATGATTCAAACCGGGGTCTGCACCTGTTCCATTTAGTTAAATGAAACACTTGCGGTTTGGCCCGACAGGACACCGCTAATGCCCTCATTTCCTTGGCAAACTTTGTGACACATTCCGCAATCTGGCTCCATGGTGTCCAGACTTTAAATAGTGTTCACATCACAGGGCTGGAAAACACGAGTCACATGTCACGTTGAGCTCCCTTTATATGTGGGTAAGGTATACTGTAACGTGAAATTTAATGATGTCAATGAAGTTCTAAGTGAGAATTTCTGCAAGTTCTGAACGACAATGGCATATTGCATGCTTGTTCTTGGTAAGAGGTTCAAGAGAATGGAAGGCAAGGCGTGGTGAGGTTTTTATCAGACGACTGATCCTGCAGTTGATGGTTTAACAGCAGTGTCTAAACGGGGTTTTTTTTTACCAAAGGTCGAACGCTATAAAGTGGAAGTTAAAGACCTTGAACATCTTGTGATTTCGTCACTCACACTAACAGGCCATTTGTTGCTGGCATCAAAACTACCGTTTGAAAATCGCTTCAACTAAAATGTTTGAAATCATATCTACAGTTTTTAAAACACACATTACGGCTGTTACTTGCAATATGGTCCACATTAAACCATTTTTTTACGTAGTTGTGGACAAAGTATAAATTAATACACGTAAATCTGTCATGAATTTTCCGTTCTGATGTCGTTGTGGTTGACGAGCCATTCTCTCCACAGTTCTATGCAGCGCTTTGTGACCCTCGGGTGAAAAGCGCTCTATAAATGCAATTATTATTATTACACTGCATATATACATACAGCTAAACATACAGTCCACTAAATATGTTCATCAACGCTGACCGTCTGCCGTGAGTACTCATTCTCGTCACATTTACTAACACCGTTACAGTGTCAGGTTCCCCCGTCCCCTCCCCTCCAAACAGAAGTGCCCTTAAAGAAGACAGCTGTGCTAACGGCCAACACTCATTTACGCCTTGCCGCTGTCACCTGGGTGACCACGCCGAGCCTTTATGAAGGCAACTGCACAGGCGAGGAGGCCTTTTGTGCGTGAATTATGGATTGAACGACCCACCGTGTTGTGGCATTTAAGACACAGTGAAAGCTTCACTACGGTACAAGATTAATTGACCTTTTCCGATGTAAAAAGGAAGAGCAATTGTGTGTCCCCCCACAAGCAACACAAAAGCCTCCAAGCAACTGAACACAGCCACAACATATATTACCAGTAAGTGTATTCCAACCATGTTATTGGGCACACGTAATTGTTGGTGCTGCGGTTTGTATGTATGCTTGCCAAAAATATATAAATAATGCATTCCGCGTATGTCCGAATGACGGACACAAACCGGTGATTGTCTTTTGGTTTGAAATGCCAGGGGTTAAAATAGTTTAGCTGCAGCAAGTGAACGACATTTGGAAAGCATTGCCAAATACCATGGCCACGTGGTCTGCATGCAGTAATTTAACATTATAGCATCAGCTCGCCTCCAGTACCTGCGCTCAGGTACAATTAGCCTTGCTCTCCATTTGTCATGCTGCGGTATAATTCGACATGTCAAGACCTACATCAGTACAGTCAATGTTTCAGTAGACACCCACGCATCATTGTGGCGAGTGTGCGTTCTTTACTTCAAAGCAAGTGATTGAGGAGCATAGCAGATTGGCAGTGGGGAGTTATATAATGCTGCTGTACATATTATTTGCGTCCAATAACTATTTTAAAATTGTTTTTACATATTATTCGTAACCAAATGTTGTGCTGTGGTACTAACATAAGGTTAGTAATGCCTCTTCATGCTTCCGCCGTTTACAAAACTAACGTATATTCACCAAGTCCTTCTCTACTGTAGGTTATATCTGTAGGGTACAGTATTTGTTGGAGAATTGTTTGATGTTCTTCTGTGTTTTGCTCCAAGGCATTTGCCATCAGAATGAACCTCACTCCCACAGTTTCCTCATACTCTGCATACCTCTACCGTGACTGTACATGTCTATTGTACTGTTCTTCTGGTAATAATTAATAGATCAGTGCTTCGTTATGACTAAAATGTACAAAACGAACGTATCGTGTAAAAAAATACGTTATTTCCTGCAGATATAAAAGCTTGGCATTGAATATGCACATTGCGCGCTCACAGTCACATCAACATCAGCTTTAAAACAAAGTCAATTCTCACCATACTTCCGATAATCAGGTGTTACATTCTAGACATGGGTTTTATTTTTTGTACCCGTCAACATTACATGGAAAAGCAAATGCTGGTAACATACACAGCTCTCACTGCGACCTTTGAGTTTTGGGCATGACCTGCGCGATTTT
>JAZEWT010000024.1:5539518-5554044 GCA_036362905.1 Mordacia mordax | reverse complement strand
CGAGTCCGCAGTCTCCACGAATGTTTATGCAATACACTGTTAAGTTTCTTTTCAATTTGCTCGTTCCTCTGAATGCTAAGGTCATGTACAGCAGCGCTGTTGGAAGGTAAACCGGCCAGAACTGAATACAAAAATATTCCCTCTTTAGTTCCCACAGTGTGGGGCTTAAGTAAATGCGCGATGGAAAATTAGAATGAAATGCACATCCAATCGAATTGAAGCAAGTTATGCAAGCAACTGTTATGAAATGTATATATTTAATGCACGTATTGCATAGCTTGGAAAACAAGTGCAGATGATGTATACAGTCGATATGTACGTATTAGTGGATCTAAAAGTTTGGAGAAAAGGATTTTTAAAGTACGTAGAGGCTGACAAGTTACTTTAAAGTACAGCAATCAATTGCATAAATAGGCATTCTTCGGAAACATTGAAACAAGGCTCAATATGTGTCCAGTTCAAACCGTCTTATTTTTTTTTGCTTGGGAAAGATCAGTGGCACCGTGCTCAGCCCTACGAACCCATACGTCTAAGTCAAATTCTCTGCCATGGCGGCTAAGATCAATGGAGTGCAATATCGATCCCCTGGGTCCTCTGTGACCAAGCTGCCCTGACAAGCCTTGTGAAGTATGGTCAAACAACCCCAATGACCAACACATTGTCGGAGGGCCTGTGTCCAGCACGAGATTGACAAACGACTGTAAAATATTGTTTGTTATACCTGTTGACAGTCTACAAGCATGATGATTGCTCTAAAAAGCTGACAGCCGCGTCGATCGCTCCCTCTCCCTCCTGAGGATGCCTCTAACGTGCAAGGCGAAACGTCGCGCTGGAGGGAGAGGGAGCGATCGACGCGGCTGTCCCGAGAGAGCAGCTTTTCGAAGCAAACATCATGCATCGAGTAGTACAAAAACCCCTACATCATTACAGCTTAAAAGTAATCGTAGTATTAGATGATATTGGGTGGTGTTACTCATCTCATCTCATTTTCTGAAACCGCTTAATCCTATATAGGGTCACGGTGAAGCCGGAGCCTATCCCGGAAACATAGGGCGTAAGGCAGGAATACACCCGACGACGGGACGCCAGTCCACCGCCGGGGTGGTTTTACTGTTTTCTGTAAAAAAAAAACATTTTGATAATTATACAAAATCTCATCTCATTGTCATACAGGGTGCAAGGTAGGGATATACCCACGATGGGACGCCTGTCCATCACCGGGCACTGAGGGCAATTTAGTCTGCAATCCAATTAACCTATGCAGCAGCGTGTTTTTTGGACTGTGGGAGGCAAGCGGAGTGCCCGACGAAAGCCCACGCGGACACGTGGAGAGAACATACAAACTCCACACAGAAAGGCACCCGAGCCGAGATTCTAACCCGGGACCTTCTTGCTGTGAGGTGACCGCGCTAGCCACTGGGCCACCGTGCCGCCCTCACTTGCTTGTACATTGTCAAAAAGCTATGATTATTTTAAGCTCGTTCGGCGTAGAAACTGCAAAAGGAGCATACATTGGGAAGAATGCAGATTGGTAAGTAACTGAAACTCGTTGGAGATTTAAAGAAACCTCATAGGCATGAGAACCACCACGTTTTCGGGATTAAGCGGCTGAACGTATCGCGATAACAGGCAGCCGACTGCAATAAGAGTCTACAGTTTTGAATTAATGTGCTTAGTATTAAATACCGAATAGTCCGAGTTCTCACAATCGTCATGACTACAGACTAACCTTTGTTTCCCCATATAATTTATGTTTGATTATTTGACCGCATTTTAATTACAGTCACAAAAACAAGCATAAACATGACACTTTCAGGAAAGCCATGTCTGGTTAATAATCAACCCGCCGTTGGAATATAAAAAGGGGTGCATTAGGTGCACTAAAGAGGGACGCTTTTTCCGACAGACTTTTGTAAAATATATATATTTATTTTCTTCTTAGACTCAGCACAAGGCGAGTTTGTCAGTTGCCATCGGAGAGTCGGCTCACGCATTTAATTAAACAAAAAAAATGGGCACGATCAAACTTCTAAAAGTGCTCTTTTAGAACTAGGCTTTGGTGGTGCGTGTGCAGTTAGGCGTAGCTAAAGAGGCAGCCTGCACACATGGTGCACGCGAGGTCCCATTGCTCCTCCTCGCTTGTTGAAGCAGGTGAAAATGCCACTGGCGGTTTAGCCTCACCATGAACTAACATTAGTTTTCCTGGGTGCACGTTCAACTCTCGGACATTTCCAGGGTACGTATATTTATTTTTTTAAATACTTTTTTTCCCTCTCTCTACTTGACGCCTCCTAAAGACGGTCGTGGGGTTTTTTTTTGTTTGAAGCGCGTGTGCCCGAGTGTGTCATCATGCGGTGGACATTACTATATCGTAAAGTCTTTTTGATAGATCGTTGGAAGAGGTGTTGCACTACGCTTGCATATACATAGCCTTATTAGCGTGCCTCGGAGGGCCGTTCTGCTGTTTAGCTTGTCTTGCTCTTACATCTTTGCGGGCTGTCAACTGATCTGTGTAGATGTAAAAATAGAAGCGCATGATCGTATTCTGGTTAGTGGCAGGCTGCGTGTGCGCGGCACTGATTAGGGGGCTCAGAATGAACAGCATTCAGGCTGACGTGAATCAGACTGTCTCCAACAGCTGTTCTCCGTAGCCAAAGTTTAAGCAGTGTTCCGTTACGGATCGCACGTTTAACAATGTTTGCCCACCGCCGGCGAGTTGCTTTGCTCCGTCCCGCCGAGGCTTGCGTGTGTAACGCGAAAAGCTGACTTGGTCACTTTTTCTAACGCTTTTGATCGGCCAGGTGTCAAGCATGGATTGGATGATGCTGCTGTTCACAATGGCTCTCGTCTGCACCGGCGGTACGGCTCTACAGCAGAAGGTTCCAAGAATCCGCCTCTCTTTCCAAGGTACACATCTTTATCCTTACCCTACGCCGAGGGCTGTTGCCAACATGCCGTTAGCAATTTGAATGCCACGTTTTCAAATGAACAGCGGGAAATACCTTCGTTGTCATAGCTTGGCGAAAATGTTGATTTTGCTTTCAGTTTGGAGCGTGTCATCTGTACATTCATGATGCCGTGAAATCAGAAATGGGGGTTGACACAGTCTCTATACAGTGAATAAAGCAATCAAGTTTCCTGGCTTCGTTCAGAGAATACTAGGAACTGTGCGGTCCTTGTCACCAAACTTGAGGTTTACACTCTGTAGGTGGCTAAGTAGGCTCAGCACCTACTGAGCTGAAGAAAACATTCAGTCTTAATCAGCCTTCTTTGGAAAATATCTCCTCGTACTTATTATTTTGTCCCCATTGTGGGAGTATTTTATTTTGCACTAAAAAAAAGGAGGTGTGGTGAAATGAATGTATGTCTTTCATGAAAGAGTGCTCGTTAAAACCTCACTGGCACACTCCCCAAACGTTAAAAAGAAAGCGCTCTCTTTAACCCGCCAGTTTGGAATTCCTTTCTACGATGAGCCGCTTTAAGATTCAATGGGAAATACTGGTGGCTTTCATGAAATAGGAAGTCCACAGTTCAATTGTCACCATTCACACTAGAGACATTTGAAACTTGGAAGAGGCATGAAAGGAACCTGTGGTAACAATGCAAGTGTGATGAACTTATGTCACTCACACACGCAGACACGAAGCTATCATTAGGAGTAATTTATACTTGAATCACATTTTTAGTCGTAGTCAAAAATGGCATGCTATAAAAGGCATTGCTTTAAATTGTAGAATGCTTTGCAAAGTGGGATTATTCACAGTTGTCAATTTTAAAAATTGAAGCTTAAATGTAAATGGAGACTTGCGAGTTTACGCTTTCCAGCGCTCGGATTTTTCTGAAGGAATTCACACTGGTGGGAGGAAGGCCCACTGGAAAAGAAGCGGAAAGCCTGTATCACATTTTAAAATATAATTTCTCTTCTTGAAGTTTGCAATTTTTTCTGAACCTATTGCACTGAATGGTATAACGTAATAGTAGTACTTAATGAAAAATTGTATTACATTTAAGACATTACCTGTGCTCTCATGCATTATACCACGTATGTATACGGAATGTTTAGAAATTAACAAACTAAATGATCATATTTTTACTTAAAATATCATCAAACAGGTCTATGGCTGGGGAAAACCTTGATCTAGCAGTGTATTCAGAATCGTGGCCATAGATTGACTGCAGGTGATCATGAATAGGTACATGTTTAAAACAGCAACTAAAGGGCACATGACAGGTTATGTCATGAGTATTAAATACATATTATAATTTTATTTAAAGTTACTATTGTGAACATTATGCATAATCATGATCACTCGTGGGCAGCCTCCTGCTTCCATTCTCAATCCGCTGCTAGATAAAGGCCTACCCTAGCCTCTGCCATCGGTGAAAATAAATAATCATAGATTATAATTCATGATCAATGTGTATCACCAGCAGCCATAGTCAATCCACTGCTTTACGAAAGGCCTTCTCAGACCCTATCAATCAGGGGGCTATTTGGCCATACTTCACCAACCTGGTCATTTCAGGTTGGTGACATATGCCCAGAACCTGTTCGTTAATATTGATCGTGACTGATAGCCATGGGTGTAATTACAACTGTGGGTTTGTTGTGCAGTGCACTAACAACACCATCGTTTTTATCGTAAAATGCCAACTTTTCTTTACAATACCAATTGCACTGTTACATATGTTTACGAAATGTGACCAGTGCTCACTGTATAGAAACTCAAAAACCTAATGAGTCACAGTGCAAGCATTCAAGTGCACGATGCTTATTTACCGATTGCAATTGCTGCACGTTCAATTTCGTAAAAGTTGTCAGATACTCCTGCTGCTGGTGTAGACCACCCTGCAGTTTGTTAGTGATCAGTAGAGTTAATTAAGGTCCTTTCATTCATCCCCGTGTAGGAATTCAAGTCAGGGTTCCACAGGATTTACACAACACTCCATTACCATAAAACTTCAGCTCGCTAAGGCACCTTCAGCTGCTCCACTACAGCCGCATTTTCAGAAAGCCTCGCACTTCACAGTTTAACGTTAGTGTTGTTTAAGGTGGTGTCGTTGTGAGCACGCTGTACTTGCAATCCAGAGGTCTCAGTTTCAATCTCACGGTGAGGCAGGTGAAACAATGCTTAAGAGAGTCTTAACTCCTCCAGCTTCTGTCCACGCAGAAGTACAAATGGCTTCGCCTCGTTCAGTTAGTCAGCGAGCAGGTTGCATGCGGTGAGTTAAAGCGTGGGTATTTCCACATCTTGCAAAGTGTCTTTACAGTGGCTCTTGAAAGTGCCTTCCATCGGAATCCGTTTTTTAATCAGCGTCCGCACAAAGTGATTTCACTCTTCACTTATTTGAACTTTATCACTTCAATATAACAGTTCTTGAGAATTTCTACAGGATGTGTCTGGAAAATTATAAAATACCTTTTGTGTTGCATTAATGAGAGTTGGGGGGGGGGGGGAATTAGAAATTCATTGCAATATAATAATGCTTAAAATAAGATAATCTTCGTTTGTAATATTCAAGTTCTGGTGGGTTTAGATGTAAGTACTTCAAACATGTTTTTTTCTGATTTTCAAGGTTGTTTTTGAACCCTTTGTACCTGGTTGAAATGTTATATGCTCAGTATTACTTTACACTGGCACGGTATACAAGAACTATTTATAGGTGGGTGGGATGGAATAAATTATTTATTTAGATAAAACAATGTGCCGCATATATTTCTAAGCATCTTCTGCATTGCAGCAGCACATATTGTATGGACAAATGCTAAGCTTATATCAACCAATCACTGTTTGTATAACAAATAATTACTCTGTTCGACCGGTGTGTAGGCACATCCACAGACCTACATGTTTTTGTACGAGTCCATCAAACTAAAAATAACATTTTTTTTTTACATGTAAATGGCATGCACACTGCGGTCTGTCTAAGCTTGTGTATGGAGTTAGCCTTCTCTTGTGTGGTGTGTCCACATATGTTTCTATGCCCAAAGGGGTTTTAACTGCACCAATACAGGTTGATGAAAGCGTGAGTGGGCCGTGTGGGTGCCATTCCCATGGTTATTTGCCAACCACTCCACCTACACTATGTCAAGTTGAAGCACTATACGATTTGACACCAGTCTATTCTTTACCCTGCCTTTGAAAGAATGGCGCAAAAAAGCCTGGCTTCACTTTTTTAAACGACTGGTCCACACATGGTGTGTCTACATAATGCATGAGGGCAGCAATTCATGTCTGTAGCATTGTTATTTTCTCAATTTGTAAGATATATATAAAATCATGTAAACGTGTCTACGATTGGCTTACGTCTGTTTTCATAACACTGCTGCGATAATGAAACCAAGATAAAGATTACAAATGTTGTCTTTACCTTAGCTTCTTTAACTGTCACCTGCACCGTCGTGGTTTCTATTTGAACAGCACACTTTGATGAAAAGTGGAAAGGGGCCAACTTGTTGGCAGTTTTTCAAGAGGCATTACAGGCTGCCACCGCATACTGCGTTTCGTGGCTTTTTTTGGTCTCGGAGGTCTTAAATCAAACAAAAAAACTGAGTGAAAAAAGTCATAGTAAAAAAAATGTATGTTGCATGTGCTTAGATCTCGTGGCAACTCAGTCTTCAGAGCACTTCCACCCGATGCACGGCTCGTCGGATTATCATATACTTCTGATGGACGAAGACAAGGACAAAATCTATATCGGGGCAAAGGATTACGTCTATTCACTCGATATGAATAATATCAGCAGGACGCCTCTCAAAGTAAGCCACTTGATATAGGCTTGTGTTTTTGTTTTAAATACCATCAAAGGCATCTAAAACGGATTTACTGCTAAGGTCTCAGATCGTCCATTGTACGTTATTCAAACCGCTAACGGACCGGGATCTATCTCGAGCGGGGTTGAATGGCTGATCCGTCCCTGTCAATAACTCTCCAACCATATATCCACCATGACCACCACCACCGCCACCGCCTTCACAAACAATCGCCTAAAGGTTCCACTGCATTAAGAGCTGCCTGCTAAAATATAAAGAGAAGTGAAAGAAACGATTCCCGATTGCGTAGAGGTGGCTTGCTGTCGCCAGCCATTAACATGTTATCACATTTCAGATTCATTGGCCGGTTGGGCCATTGAGAGAAGAGGAATGCAAACTGGCTGGAAAAAATCCACAAGTAAGAAAATGTGTGCTTCTCCGATTACGCCCACTCTTAACATTACGCGACACTATTTTTTCAAACACTTTTATACCAAATGGTCATTGCAGAAGGTGATTTCAGTTCACTGACAAGAATCTGTTCATACAATAAAGTCCTCCTTTAAGTACTTGCACTATATACATTTAGAATGCAATGATCAACTCGCTGGGACTTGTGGTATGGGAGGTTATATTACAATGTCAGATTAGTGAACGTCTCTAGGAAAGCACAAGCAGCTTACAACATGGGGAAACAGTGTTTTAAGGGTTCTCTGGAAGTACGTTCGTCTTTGTGAGATTAAGCAACATTACTGTGTTTGAGAAGGTCGGATTTGTACACATCTGTTGAGATTGACTAATTATTTGGTGTGCAAGCACAAACAACTGACAAAAAACTCAACACATTTATCATTGTCGTGGTCTTAGGTGAGTACATAATAGGTGACATTATGAGCAGTCCCTTTATGTCCGTTTATCTGAATAGAAAATTAGTCACACAATGTCCAAATGTGTAATTTGGGGACGTATGTCACAGTACGATATGTCATGTACTGTTCCAGTACTCTGCGTGTAATATTCACGTGTGCAATGTGTCAAGTGAAATTCATATTTGAATGGCACATTCACTGAAGAATCATGCCTCACTTTCAGAAGTTTTCCACAGGATGAATGCGGAAATTTTGTGCGAGTGGTGCAGTCATTTAACAGAACGCATTTGTACATCTGCGGCACAGGGGCTTTTCACCCCATTTGTACCTTTGTCACCCATTCTTCTCTTGCAAAGGTAAGCGACTTAGAATTTATTGACGTTTTTTTATTGCAGTGTTAACGATGGTACACACGGGCTTGTGCTGTGTCTACAGGTTGTACCGCGAGTTGTTCGTCAGGAAGTCTGACGTTGTTGATCCATTTGCCGAAAGCTTTTATTCACTTCCTTAAAGAATTTGTTCGACTGAGTATTTCGCGAAGAAACTTCCCGTACGTGGAGCAACAATGTTGGACATAATTCTGAACAGCGTGTGATGTAACTCTAACACACTTCAGAGAGTTGTATTTGAAATACATATCAGTGTGCTGGTTATAATATGTAAGGCTCTCATTTCAAAAGTGCAAAGCCAGTTAGAAAACATTAACAAAGCCATATTATAAAATACACATTATATAAAGAGGCAATTGAAAATATCTGTGCACACTAACACAGGTATTTAGAGTTCAGTAAATACACAATAGTAGTTTAAACGGATATTGTTTGCCCGTAAACTATATTGGGGCAATGATTATATCCTGCAATAGCTTGTGATTTATACTCCGCTTGTCATGAAAATTATCGTAAATAATTACGGATAATGGGAAGAATAGTGTCAGACTCCGCTTGTCATGAAATTATCGTGAATAATTACGGATAATGGGAAGAATAGTATCGCGGATGTTTGGAGTTTTCACGGTCATTGGCAACGAGTTGCAAGCAAAGCGTTAATGGATCATCGGAGTTGTCAGGTACATGTGCTCACCCGTACTTTAAATGTAAGCGCGTTAACTTCCTCACGATTAACTACATCATAATTGACGTGAAATAACGTTTTCAGAATGTGGAGCTACAAATCCCATTTGAGCGTGCAGACTCTGGGAGAGGGAAATGCTCCTACAGCCCGAAACTGGAGAGCATTTCCTATATGGCAAGTAAGTGTATGGCCTCCCAGCCATGATAAAGAAGCACGTCTCCTTGCCACTGGAGATTAGCGCACGGTCAACGCCAAAATACACAAGGCACAAACTGCGTCATGCATGACAAGCGCTCTCGGCTCCCAATGAGCGCTGGTTCCTTTCTCAATCATGTCAGCGATCTCGTGTCGTCTTGTCCACGGTATTTCAAGAACGCCGTATTTGTGTGCATACAGTTTTTGAAATTATAATTTTAGGCATATTTAAAACGTCCTATATCCATTGGCAATTAAATGTATTATACATTTTAATATAACTTAACGGTAATCGCTCATTGCTCAGGACTGATTGACCTCAAGTACAAGGTAACACGTAATTGGCAATAATTTAAATGGCAGGCACCATGAAATATGGAGAGCAATTCATAATGGTGATTATATTGTGATCTGAATGCAACCTTCAAGACTTTGATTCAGTCGCATTAAAACAAGCGATTCTAAAACTTCATACGTCACTATGAGGGTATGCATATCTCATCTCATCTCATTGTCTGAAACCGCTTAGTGCCAAAACAGGGACACGGTGAAGCCGGAGCCTATCCAGGCAGACACAGGGCGTAAGGCAAGGATATACCGACGATGGGACGCCAGTCCATCGCCGGACACTGCGGGGCAATTTAGCCTGCAAGCCAATTAACCTATGTAGCAGCATACTTTTTGGACTGTGGGAGGAAACCGGAGTGCCCGGCGAAAACCCACGCAGACACGGGGAGAGCTTGCAAACTCCACACAGAAAGGCACCCGAGCCGAGAGATTCGAACCCGGGACCTTCTTGCTGTGAGGCGACAGCGCTAACCACTGGGCCACCGCGCCGCCCGGGTATGCATATATGCCAGATAATACTTTTCTTATTCTCTTATATATCTGCGGTGCGTATTGGCCTCGGTTGTTCAGGACTTTTGTCCAGGGTATATTGAATGTGAAGACTCTCATGAGTTATCGAAAGCCAAGGAGGGCTTAGACTGGATAGTTCTTGGATGGTTAAGCAATGCAGAGCAGCTTGTTTTAGGTTTCAGGGCTATGTGGTGGCGAACACAGGGCAGCACAGCATCATGTGTTGTTATGCCATATATCTATGTTCTCTACCTCTGTGAACCACACTTACCGTCATGATGAACTGTGGCCAAATATCCCCATGTCTCATGTGACGTATGAAGACTCGTCCAACAATTTGTTGACAATACTTATGATTTCTATCGAGATTTAGAACTAGAATTCATTTTAACAATACATACTGTAGAATAGGTGGTGCGGTGGCATAGTGAGTAACGCTGTCGCTTCACAGAAACCAGGACCCTGGTTCGATTCCCGGCTCGAGTGCCTCTCTGTGTGGCGTTTGCGTGTTCTCTCTCCTCGTGTCCACGTGGGTTTTCGCCGGGTACTCAGATTTCCCCCCCATCGTCCAAGGACTCGCTGCTGTCTAGGTTAATCGGCCTACTGAATAAATTTTCTATAGTGCCCTGCAATGTACTGGCGTCAAACGCCTTGCGCCCTCTGTCTACCGGGATAGACTCCAGCCCACTACGACCCTGTACAGGATTAAGCACGTATTGATAATGACAATAATGACGATAATGACAATATACAATGCATCATCTATGGGCACCTTTTTGCAAGTACCAAGATGTAAAAAAGAGAAAAGATTTTACCATTTCTGGCAATAATACAGAGCGTTATTGACTTAAAACATCAAATATACACCTTTCACATAGTGTTAAGTTTGGCTGTGGCAGAATACGCATTTTGTTTGCATCATTCAATTTTGACAATGCATCATTTTTTCAGTGGCCTGGTAGAGATAATACTTTGCACTAAATAGCCCTTTTAACTATCATTTGTTGCACATGTGTGCTGCCTGAATTTTAAATCAGTCACCTTTGTTGTTTAACAGAGGTCACCGTTGCAATAAATGCCTCTTTATCTGGTCATCTATTATTGTCTTGGCTTTATTTCGATTTCCGTGAGCAGACGAAGAGCTTTACTCAGCAGTTTACACCGACTTCATGGCCACCGACGCGGCCATCTTCAAAACGATGGGAAGGCTCTCTCCAATACGCTCCGACCAGTACAACTCAAAGTGGCTCAACGGTTGGTACTCATTTGCTTTAAAAGTTAAGCAAAGAAGAATCCATTTGCTCGTCTCAAGCAATGCACTCGCTCCACACAAGTGCTATTTTTGCTTTATCCGCGTTCAATAATTCACACTTTTAGAGTGCAGTGAAATGCTTGGTCATGTGTGTGTTGAACAGAGCCGGTGTTTTTAACCATCCAGAGGATCCCAGAAAGCAGCGACAGGAATGACGACAAGCTTTATTTTTTTTTCCGAGAGAAATCAGCCAGCGGAGGGACTGGAAAGACCTCCGTTTCTCGCATTGGGAGAATTTGCCTGGTAATGAACCAATTGCCTTGGACGCGTGAATTATGCGGGCATCGTGTTTGATTATGACAAGTTAGATTAATACCACATTGCATTTAATCTCTAATGCAGTACTTTCTATATATAAAGAAAAGTCATAATTAGACTGCAGAAAACGAATATGTACTTTGTTAATGTGCCCCAGAGAAGCAGCTTTAACAGAAACCTGAAGAAGGAATCAACTATACTTTCACATGATTTTTTTTACTTTTGACATTCCTCATTAAGTATATAGAGTGCACTGTAATTCGCTTTTTTTATCCTTTGTAAATGTTAATGTTATTATATATTGTATTGAATATTCTCCATAACTTTCTGCACAAAATACTGAGTTACCGTGTTAACATTTATGTAATGTTTGATTCCTGTAATAATTATGTAAATAACATCTCATTTACATAGTTTTATCCACACAAAAAAAGAAGCATTTTACAAAGTTTGGCCATAAAACCTTTTGATAGGGCATCCTATTGGTGATATTCGTTAAATATGTACAAACTGTGGCCCGGTTTCTGCATTCAGTGTCTCATCAGTTGTCACCCATACTGGACCCATTGCTGGTGAACTGCTCGGTATTTACAGACGAGGCCCTTTTTGTGCGTTGTGCGCCTATGGTTGACGCAAAATAACCAGTAAGCGTCGCTGATGGGAATTTAACGTGTAGAGCGCAACACACAGGTGCCTCTGCGAGTTAACCCACCGGGCGTGTGTTTGACCGAACGATCCTCAACCGTGACTCACAGAATGATGCTGGCGGCCAGCGCAGCCTGGTCAACAAGTGGAGCACGTTCATCAAGGCGAGGCTGGTCTGCTCAGTAACGGACAGCACCGGCGTGGAGACGCACTTTGACGAGCTTCGTGAGTCGCCATGCCTGCTTGACCACAGCACGGAGAAAGCACGTTAAATGAGCGAATCCTTGCAAAGACCGGCTGTAGAACGATTTCATCATTACATTGATGTAGGTTTTCCCCATCTCGGTGTAAAATGATTGCTCTTAACCGCTCTGGGGATAGCCATGGCGAGCCTTTCGCCTCTCTCCTCGCATGTCGGAGGCTTCTTCAGGCTGCACCGACACGGCTATCGAGAAAGAGCAGCTATGAAGGGACATTGTTCATTTTATCTTCATTTTCCTCTTCATGGTCATCACCCCTGGCCAATCCACTGCTGGTTAAAGGCCTTTCCAAGTATCTAACCATCTCTCACAATGCCATGATTTAATAATCCACCAGCACCTGCACGGGAACCAATTTCATTGTTCTGTCTCCTCGGTGAACGTCCTCTCGAGCGCTTTCCGTCGCTTGGCTGTGACTCGGTCACTGATTTTGACCATCGGTTATCGTCCCTTTTGGAGACACCTCTTGCCCAAGAACATTTACTAACCTCACGAGTTCGAATCATGTTGCGAACCCACTTACGGTCTCTAATCCATGCTCGCTGCGTCACGCCTCAAGCATGCAAGCCTCAGTGTTTCCTTGCTAACTTTTAATTTTGAAGAAGAATCATTTATAAGTTACCGGAGGCAGACGCGGGCCTTGTGGGAGCTGCACGCGGCGATCAGCGCTTGCTAAAGGGAACGTGGCAATGACGTTGCCGTGTTTATATCGTGAAGCTTCTTTGAAAATGGCAAATGACACAGCGGTTATGTTATATGGGTGACAATCGTGTTTGACGCGAGGCGTTAAATGACCTCAACCTGTTGTACTGTTTCCATTGCAGAAGACGTTTTCATATTAAACACGGAAGACATGAGACAGCCCATAATATACGGATTATTCAGTACTGCTGGGTAATAAACAATTGATGTGCTTCTTGCTTTATGCATACCATATACTGTACATATCACTTTGTGTCAAGCTAACGCAGTCACATTGTGTGCCTGGTAAATATGTGTTTCTACATATTATCTATGTTAAGTTTGTAATTTTACACACCTTTGGAGAGAAAAAAAAGAAGCGAATAGAGCCACACATTGAGTATAAATTAAGTACATCAAATACTTAATCCCACCTTCGATTTTATCCTGTTAGATCTGTATTCAAGGGTTCTGCCATCTGCATATATAGCATGGCTGAAGCCCGGCAGGTATTCAATGGGCCTTTCGCACAAGTCGAGGGACCTGTATATCAGCAGCTTCCCTATCAAGGAAAAATCCCATACCCGAGACCCGGAACAGTAAGTGATGCGCTGACATTTTCTTACGTAAAAATGTACTTCCATAATCAAGTAATTAAACATTGCCGTGTTGTTATTCCTGCTGGTTTAAATGGCCGCTATTCAGGTTTAGCCAGGCTGGCCCTTGTCCCCCAATGCTGGGGGTAATGGGGCAGAATTTTGCAGTTGTATGCCCTGCCTGACACCAACCTCTTTTAGGCAGAGGGTCTTTGAATCATTGTTTCGTCCGGAACCTCTACCCAAACCAGTTCACCAAAGGAAGCCCTCACAGGAGCGCTGGACTCCAGAGCTATTCGCAAAAAAGGATACCCGAGTTAGAAGTGCTCGACTTCAGGTGACATAGGTCGAGCCTTCTCTGGAATATACAAAACTCTTCACCATGATAAGTTTACAATTTATGGGGGCAGAAGTGAAATTATACAGCGTAATGGAAATGTAATTCATATTCAAGTAATGTATCCTGAACACAATTCTAGCCATTTAGAATCAAGACATCGATAATAATAACACTCATTATTCCAAAACGGTTTGGCATGCGGATGAATATTTGATGCACTGCATACAACATTCGAGGACCACAATTGTCAGTGAGATGTGCTTGAACATATCCGACCCAGTTGGTTAATGGTACAAAACAAATCCATGACCGTGGGTCAGCTTATTAGTGGTGACTTAATTAATTTTTCATTGCCAGTGGGGAGTTTTTTTTTAACAAAGTTTGGCGTAAATCTTCACCGCCAAAACGGATAATTACCGTTAGCAGCGCTCAACACTAAGTGGAATTTGTTGATTTATTTATACCTCAATATTTGTTTCCACGAGTTAAGATGGGTCTAGAGAAACCTTTCGTGAAGCTGCGAGTTCATCGTAGGACATGAATATTTAAACGCTAACCTAGTGATGCTGGCAAACATTCCACTGTGAATGCACATGGCTGTGGACTTAGAGCAAGACACATCGATTATATATTTGGCAATATCCGAAATTTTCGGAATTTTTTTTTTATCTAAAAAAGCAAATA
>JAZEWT010000024.1:5528792-5539371 GCA_036362905.1 Mordacia mordax | reverse complement strand
CAGCTATGAAGAGCAATTTCCATTCAAACCTTTGTCTAATTTATCCATTGCAGTGCCCAGGAGGAACGTTTACACCTTTTATGAAGTCCACCAAAGATTTTCCCGAGGAAGTGGCAAATTTCATCCGGAATCACCCGCTAATGTACAACCCCATCTACCCCATTGCCAAAAATACTTTGATCATGCGAGTGAACACTGCCTACAAGATCACTAAAATTGCAGTTGACCGAGTTGTGGCTGGGGATGGCACTTATGACGTCTTGTTCCTTGGAACAGGTAAACGCTCTCACGACTACTGAACACTCTCCACTACTTGTTTGACTGAGGCCCAATTCGGATGACCGAGGCATGCTAAGCGTATTCAGCGTTTCCCAAAATAAGCCCATGGCTCGTGTACGCTTAAAATAAGTATAATTTTGTTTGCAGATGTTGGAACTGTGCAAAAGATCACGGTTTTGCCAAAGCACGATGACCTCTCCGAGGAGCTGTTTTTGGAGGAGGTTGATGCTTTTAAGGTGAGGGTCAATCGGCCGTGCAAAGGAATCTTGAATCACCCCTGGTGGCAGTGATCATCAATCCACTGCTGGATAGAGTCTTCCCCAAGCCGTCTGCACCACTTGCGATCTTGCAAACAATCCATCCAGTGCCTGCACATGAGATTATTCATCAGCTCATCTCCCCAGTGAATGTTTTCTCAGATGCATTCTATCCCTTAGCTGTCAGCATCACTATTCTTAACCATTGGCTGTAATTCCGTTTAGTGACATGTCCAGCAAAAATAACCTACTTTTATCTGCCGTTTAAATTATGTCCCTAACATGTGTACGTTGTCTAATCCATGTGCGCCTATTTATTCCTCTCAATGTGATTCCAAGCACGCAATAGTCACAGTATCCGGATGAAATTAGGAAAATTCAACAAACTTAATATTATGCAACATATATGAACCCATATAAAATCCTTATATTACAGGTTCCAACACCAATCCTGTCTATGAAAATATCTTCGAAAAAGGTAAGCAAAATGCACATGTATACAAAACTTTACTAATGTGCATGATGTAAATTGCCCACAGAAGCACGTATAAAATAACAACGCCATCTCACTTAATTTGTTTTTGAATAAAATAAAGCGCAGTCGAAATTGCGCGCAGAGGAATTGCCTTTTGAGGACATAGCAATGCTGATCATTTTCACAGCAACAGCTGTTCATTAGCTCTGCGGAGGGCATTACCCAACTCTCTCTGCACCACTGCGGCATCTACGGGAAGGCATGCGCCGACTGCTGCCTCGCAAGGGACCCATACTGTGCGTGGGATGGACAGCAGTGTTCCCGATATTACCCAACAAACAAACGGTGCGTGCCGAATCCAAACATGGCATTTGCAGCACGGTGGCAGTTTGTGCGGATTCCTCCGCGTGCCTTCAGTGTACCTCTAAAAGCTGAGACGGCGTAATTGCGGGCCAGCATTTCTTAGCCAGCATTTCTATGCAGGCTGTTGTAATATGCATGGTGGCTGCACTCATTGCAGCATTATGAGAATGAGTGATTGCAATGCATGCTAGCCTGCTCATTATGACGAGAATAAAGATTTACAATACTATAACTTACTGGAAATGTCACACGCCAGATGAAGCTGTTGCATTATACACCATTGTTGGCTCTGTCTATGGATGATTTTATTTTTTAAATATTTTTGCGTAATAAACCTTAAAATGGCAGAGATGCAGTTCTGCAATTGCTTACTCGTGCCACTGCTGGTGGAAAGGCCTTTACTTGGCGGAACGACAAAGGAGGTTTTGGTGTATCCTTCCACAATGGCCAGATTTGCTGATCAAAGATATTACCTCCCATATGCGCACTGATCCATGGCATAAGAGCAATATTATGTTTTTAACATTTATCTCATCGTCAGAAACCGCTTCGTCCTGTACTGGGTCGCGGTGAGCCGGAGCCTATCCCGGCAGACACAGGGTGCAAGGCAGAGATACCCCTTCGATGGGACGCCAGTCCATCACCGGGCACTGCGGGCAATTTAGTCTGCAAGCCAATTAACCTACGCAGGAGCATGTTTTTGGAACTGTGAGAGGAAACTGAAGTGCCCGGCGAAAACCCACGCGGACACGTGGAGAGAATATGCAAACTCCACACAGAAAGGCACCTGAGCCGAGACTCAAACCCGGGGCCTTGTTGCTGTGAAGCGGCAGCGTTACCCGCTGGGCCACCGTGCTGCCCTTTTAACATTTATGTAAATATATACAATGGAAAGGGACAGTAAATGTTTAAAAAAATGTAAAGATAAAATTGGTGGTTTTTTTTACATTTGCAGGAGAAGGAGGCGTCAAGACATAAGGCATGGAAATCCATTAACAGAATGTAAAGGATTTAATGTCAGATGTAAGTGCCCTTTTCTAAAATATGTTGACATAAAGGCACACTCTGATGTGGTTTATCAGCCTGTAAAGCAAAGCACTGAGTTGGGAGGTCGCCCAATACATTTGCTAATTCCCAGTAACAGCAATTCACATATTGCCTCGGCCTTGACTTAGCGGTGTTCATTTAGTGACACGTGACAATTAAATGTGTCTACATCGCTGAATGTGATGTTTGAAGTCTGATTGTACACGCAGCGTACAGGGAAGCTGTGGAGTCTCGGCAGTTTGGAGTAGAAGGCAGCAGCGTGTTCTTGGAGTGCGCGCCTAGATCTGCGCAGGTGTCTGTGAAATGGATTGTACAGAGACACGACAGTAAGAGAAAGAAAGAGGTGCGTGTTTCACCATACATCTCAAATATGAGATTTTACATTCTGCACATCTGCGTTTAGTTTCCAACTCTTATGTAATGGATGTGACGCTTTTTTGTTCTTTACCCATGGGAAAATTTCAGTGGCTCTTTTGCATGGATAAACCCATCAACGACTCAAGAACAGTGACTTCTGCAGCCAAAGCAGTGCGAGACCAGGGTAGGCTTGAGCCAGAGTTTATTTGCATGCCTTTAAGATTCTGGCGTGAATACAAAAATCTATGAAAGTGTTTTTTTTTTTTCCGCCATATTCAAGGCAAAGTTTTTTTGTTCGATTTTCCTCGCAGCAAGGGTCGGCATACATTCCACATAAAATCCTGCAGCCAATCAGCATCCTGGGGAGTGCCAGTGTGGAAACATATGTTTTCTCCGATCACCGCAGCTTCCTCCCACATGACAAATTCTCTGCTAAATTAGGCATTGATCTAACGCAGGCCAAACTACGCTGCCTGTATCATCTGTCATCAGCCACATCAGCAGAAAGAACATTGGCAACAGCGACATCATGATCACCATCATCATCATCCTCGTAAACATCACGCTGATCGTTAAGAACATCACAACCATGTTATTCCTTTATTCATAACCGCAATTTCATTAATTTGTCTGCATTCTGCCACTCTCAGAAAAGCTGAAGAGTGATAAAAATCACTCTTCGGTGAATGGGTCTGATTTATTCAATAATGGCCAAGCCTGTAAAATGTAGATAAATGGAATGGAAAAGAGTATTTATCCCACTGTCTTCTAGATTTTCCGCAAGGGTTAAGAGACTATATTTATTTACTGTTGTCGGTCAGTTTTTATTAACGCTGGAAGGAACTGTTGAGCGATGTAGCTCTTTTTAAAGTTATCCAGCAGGGAGGTGCAAGCAAGCAAAGGGCACAATGTAGAGTTATACACCGGGATGGGACGCCAGTCTTACTTTGCATTGAAATATTTTTTTTCATTGACTAGCCAATGTAAGTTTTGCAGGGTGGATGGGATGGCCCATTATGTTCTAACTGTGCCATCAGCATCACGTAATGAGACGAGGATCGTCAGAGTCATCTGGAACAGTGCATCCTATCACAACAACTCACAGCAGATCTTCCACAGGACCGACAATTTGCTTTAAGTGATCTTTGCTTCATTTACACAGTAGAGGGTGCACTGTTTCATACACTCCGTCACGAGATTATTACGCGCACACAGACGGGTCTACGGACAAATATGTGAAGGAGAGAGGAGCGATCGATGCAGCTATCCCAAAAGAGCAGCTTTTGGAAGCTGTCATGCATCAAGCTGTGAAAACCTACATCAGTAAGCCGATGTGTATTTTTGTGCATTTACTGGTGACTGGTCTGTGATCATCAACACTTGCGATCCCCGTTTATTCATGGGCAGCTTTTTAGATTCAAAACCAGTATCTTAGCTGAGCCATTCATGTCTACGCTCTGACCTCCAAGCTGCTTAGATGGTTCAGGTACAAATGTTGACAATCCCTTCTCCGAAACTATTTTGTGTTCACTAACACGCGTGCCAATTGGCTTGAATTTCAGGTTATGTACAATTCCAACATAGTGCAAACGGAGCGAGGGCTCCTGTTTCGCATGCTGCACGCAAGCGACAGCGGGATGTATTACTGCCTTGCTGTGGAGTACAACTTTAAGCACACCGTCGCCAAGTACAACTTGAGGGTCATGGACATCGCGGCGGCTGGCTTCTTTACAAGACAGGAGCCCCACCGGCCTTGGCACTCGTCCCACTCCTCCAGTGCCGCACACGGAGCCCAGCTGCCCTACAAGGACTCCGCTCGGCTGCACGACCACGGCGCCTGTCAGCCGCCGAGGCAGCCCGAGGCAGGGCCACGCACGCAGGAGCATGACAGACGCCTGAAGGAGCCCGAGAACAGGACAAAGACGAGGGACAGGAGCCAGAGGAGAGTGGTGGCAAAGAAATCGTGATGTCATTTCTTGCGTTAGGAGCCGCGATTGTGATTAACAAGTCGGGGGATTTTTGTTTTACCTTTTTTTGTCGTTCCTCTGTCTTTAGACGTTGTTAGTTACATCGCGTTATATTTTAGTTGGGGTTTTTTTTTTGTATAACTTGTGTAAATAATTGCGAGACAAATTCTCTTGAAGACACCTTGTGACATTTGTAAATTATCGATATGACGTTCGCCCCGACAATACAGATGGGAACACCACCGTCGATCGGCAGATCGCTTGTGGCTGTGGAAGAGTAGGCCAACATACCCTGTAAAGAGGCTCTCCAGCGCTGCACATGATGGAGTCCCATCTGCCAGCAGTTGCGTCACAGGGCTGCGCTAGCCGTTGCCGTTTAAATGGAGGTACGCGTGCCACCCACGCCGGGCAGCATTCTTAAGGGATCTCCTCCGGCGCTACATGCCAGTCATGCACCGCTCCCATCGCTGGTGCCACCACCACCACCACCACTGCACAGTGACTGCTCCATCATCGTCAACGAGAGCTGGATGCAAGAAGACAGGACCACTCAGCGGTGGGTGCAAGTGCTCTTCCACTCTACTTCCCAGGCAGGCAGCTTCTTTGTCTTTTGTGTAGATGCCTGAGCAGCTTGTTGACTTAGCATTGTCTCCCCCCATCGTGGATAGGCGTCTAAATAATAGGATGGGAGAAGTAATAATAATTACCTAGAACGCAATGCACTATTGCAGAACGATCCAAAATGAGGTGGTGTCAAATCTGCTTTGTGGTGATAAAAATGCCCGTATGGGCTACCTGTGAAATAAAATCAACTACTTTACGCTGGGTTTTTCTTCTTCCATATATCCCCGTTTCATCAATCGATCGCACACTTGCTCTGTTCTTCAACTTGAAACGTCAATGAGCATTTGCACTGGACACCGAAAATGCCTCCTGTTCGTGCGCAAAGGAAACGGTCGGAATATTTTTACACAAAATAAAAAGGAATTATCACGGGGGGGGGGGGGTTCTGTCGTCCTTTACAAGATTGTTCGGAATATAATGGCACAAAAGCACTCAAACTAAACCTGTTTCAAGCAAATATTAAAGGGCTTTACTGAGCAGAGGTTCGAGTGCTGATGAGAAATATCTCCAGTCGAGAAGCGGCTACAGATTTACCGCTATCAAGCACTAGAGGGCGTTAAACATGTGAGCTCAAATTTCATAGCATAACATTAATGATGCATTTAAAAAGATATTCTTGCAATCATTCTATCGGCTACAACTTCCTCTGGGTTTACGACGGAACATTCATATTCACTTACTTTAACTATTGCTTTTTGCGGAACACGCTGTTGTACACTCAACTATTTTATAAGGCAAAGTCCACTGACCTATGAGCTTTTTTTTTCAAAGGTGACTTGGCCACACATGATTGCTCGTGATGGTGGCTGATATCAAGTGGGAATTTATAGCAGTCATATAAACTAAACACGTGTGTGTAAACGTGGAGGGGAAATCATCAGCGGATCTGGGGGGGAAAATCCACACTTCAACCAAACGGAAAACGAGAGAGAACATTCAGACTCGAAATATAAAGGCATTGTCAGGGTCCGGATGAAACCTGCGACCTCCTGTAGAACAAACAAGGGCTATAACACGATTACCACCCTTTGCAGTTACACGTAGAACGCATTTCGTCAAACCACTGCTGCGTGGAGACTTCTTCACCACTCTGGTCAGCGCTGGTTGAATGCTTGACGAGTACGGAAATGATTTCGCGAAACTGCCCTGTGCTGCCCACAATGCTTACTCGATCTGCCTTTTCTATATAGTGCTGGTCATCTACCCAAGCGCTATCGAGCCTGAAGCATGGTTTCCATGACGCGATTGGATTGGGTGCATTCCTCGTCATTCATCATCATCATCAATATCCGCTTGATCCTATACAGGGTTGCAGAGGGCTAGAGCCTATCCCAGCAGACAGAGGGCGCAAGGCGGGGCTATGCTCGAGATATGACGCCAGTACATCGCAGGGAACTTCGGGCAATTTACTCAGCAGGCCAATTGACCTTGGCAACAGCGTGTCTGGGGACTGTGGGGGGAAAGCAGAGTACCTGATGAAAACCCACGCAGACACGAGAAGAACGTACAAAGTCTACACGAAAAAGCCCCCTAGCCAGGATTCGTATCCAAGTCTTTCTTGAGGTGAGGCGACAGCGTTACTCACTAATTAAAGCCAGATAAACGCCATCAATCTACACATTGCAACATGTGTTCAATAGAGCTGATAAGAAAAACTTTATTTGCCTCATTGCCAGTTAACCTGAGATAACTTGTTTGCTACTCAGACGTGGATTGTGCTGTAATAAGTTTACTGCATTGAAGCACTGTAAAATAAACTCCAATATATTTGAATAATGTGCACACTTTTATCATGAATTTCTTCTGGAATTACTGATTCAATGTTACACAAACGTGCACATTCACTGCATGCATGCATTCATGTACGATACGTTTTTAAAATATCAATTTCGATAGCGTTAATTTAGGGGTGGGATCAGATTTAGTTAAATTTTCACAAAGACAATGGAAGACATATATAATACAACAGTCACACAGTTCACTCAGTCACAAGCACTCGGTCACGTAATTCTTGAGGATGCCTCCAACGTTGGAGTCGAAACGTCACGAATGAAAGAGGAGGAACGCTCGACACAGTTAACCTACAAGAGCAGCTTTTTAAAGCAATCAATATGAATTCAATTCATGCTATTTTAAAAAGGTAGGTGGCCAGAGGTCCAGAAGACCGGGCTGGCAACACCAAGGTCATTCACTTCCATGAGCAATTAGCTCGCAAAAATGGTTGCAATGACCTGCAAGAGAATGGCATGGAAACCCTGTCACATGACATGACACTAAAGGCATACTCCGGACACAATTTGTTGAAAAGCACGATAAGATAAAACATTTGAAAACCGCAAACGTAGGGTAGTTGTTAGGAGTTCAGCAGATGTCAGAAGCATTCTTATTGGGGGGTTTTTTCTCCACTCATTACCAATGCAGGCTGCAGGTAACGCACAAGCAATGAACACTCGTGCAACCTGGTGTTGCATTTCCATCCGCGCATCACAGACTCGGACATTTAGAAAAAAAAACTCATGGCACACACGGGAGCTTGCGAGGAAGAGGCGGATAAATCAACCGGACAACACCGTGTACACTTTTTGTCATGACCAAAGATTATTTGTCCGCTGCTGGATGAAGGATGGCCCATGTGATTGCCATCCATCCTGCATTGCCGCGATCCATCAGCACCGATTGTTGGAGATAATAACAAAAAACTATGTACACGTTAACCAAAGCCACAGTGCAGTGAGCTAAAAAGAGACGTGAGGTGTGAAAATTAGCAAACACAACAAAAAAAATTACTTCTAGTGTAATATTAAGTATATAAGCCAAAATGATATTTGATAAATTGTGCTGATATAGGTTTCTCACGACTCAATGCATGACGATCGCTGCTCGTTCGGGATAGCCGCGTCAATCGCTCCCCCTCTCTCCTGTTCTCTCACTCATGATGTGAAATGGAAGCGTTGCGAAGGAGAGAGGAGGGATCGGCACAGCTTTCCCGAAAGAGCAGTATTCGGCAGCAATATTTCATTATCCGTTGTCGCGTTGGTCAGTTCGAACTTTGATTACACCGCAGGTACAATCATCATCAAGAGCTTGCAAGCTCATTGGGTAGATCCCCTGTAATAATAAACATCCACTTGTGAAAAAATACCGCAGTAACCCTGAAAGCAAGGTGGAACCCTGGTGCATGATAGAAATAGATCGTAAAGAAGGAGGATGTTCCAAATACCTGCAGATGTACCCTTCATAGTATGATAAGGGGAGAACGCTGATCAGATGGAATAAATGGGGACTATATAAATAAAAAGAATAAACTGTTACATAAAAAAAAATTCCAGCCAACTTGCTACACCTGAAATTGGAACGAAAATACGTTCAATGGCGGTACAATGCCGCATTCATAAATTTCTATGTGGGGAAAAAAAACGGATTAGAAGATGTATAGGCCCATTAGCCAAGTACACCTTGTTTATAAACTGTTCACAGAGAATATATTGAAACAATTAATGATCCACTTAGAGGACAACCAACAACGAGTGCAAAGTGGTTTTGGGAGATGTGATTTAAAGTGACCACACGTACTCGATGCCAGCAGACACAAAAGGACTGTTAAACCATTACGCCTGATTTTGGAAACTGTGAAAGGCATTTGATTCCATTGAAACTGATACACTCATCTAAACTCTCGCAAACGATGGCCATAATCAAATATGTACGTGTTTAACATGAACACAAACTTTCTGTTCAAAGCTAATGACACTTTAAAAAGCGACACCGTCATTCATTTTTGATTTTGAAATCTTAATTACGAGGACAATGTTTGAAATATGTTATACAAGCGCACATCATTTATAAAAACAAAACATCACGTGGAATGTGTTCTTGATACGTTCAAATAAATTCATTTATTTTTTTATTTTTCTCTCAGTACATTATAGCCATTACATTGCGAGAATATTTTGGACTCTTACATTGGAATGCTGTGAATATAAATGTATGCCATACGACTGGATGTAAATAGTGTTATTAAGCCTCTGTCCTGTTAACTCCGAAACTGCTCACGAGTGATAATGCCGCATATATGGTAGCACTGACGTATGATATATAAGCACAGCATTAATTTAATAAATCACCAATTTTCAGTACGCAACCACGTGACCCACTATGCTACAGCAGTACAAACACACCAGCAGATGAAATATGAATATGCTCACAAGATTTACAGCTCTCCACAGCCATGAATTGTTTGCCTCCTTCCATTAAATGCAATCATCCTATATTGTCCAAAAAGACAAACTTCAATAATGGGCAAAGTGCCAAACAGCGCACACACACACACACAACACGCTGCTCTGTAATTTCATATTCACAGCCACTGATGTCACATCATCATCAAAGGTGGGTTTTCAAGTGCATTGCAACACCGTGTGAATCACACTGCAGTGGTCTCTCAAGCATTTTCACCACCCCTCTCTGAGCCACACTCTGCAGAGCACGGTGTCAGATTCCCACTCTTGTCAATTTACCAGAATTGGTTGGGATATCCACCCCAGCATTTGGGGGCGATTTTTGTTCCCATCCTTTGGACATTCCACGTATCGAGGAGAGCTGCTTATTTCATACGTTGTATTATTACTACAATGTGCTGTACATGTTGCCCTTTTCCCCATAAGCGTTAGGTCAGTTTTTTTTATATATATTTTAAATATACACATCACTGACCATTTCTTAAAATTAACGGAAAAAAACGTCGTCATTTCATAATAATGTACATATTTGTAATAAACACCGATTATGAGGTATACTACTTCAAAATGATTAACGCATTAAAAAGTGATATGCATACAATGATAGTTCACGTGACAATTAATATATAACAGTCGGATATGGCAAACGGGAGCGCCACACAGCTCGCGGTTTCATCTCCATCCGTCGACCTTTGACTTCTCACCAACAGGATTACAGTGAAGATGTCGTCGATTCAGTTTCCTTTCCACGGAAAATCGTTGGCACATATGCAGCACTCGCTGACGCTGCAATATATAACGAAGAACATTTCGTCAATTGTCTTTCCCATGAGTCTTAACAGCTGCTGGTAAACATTACTGCGGAGGCTTGGACAAAAATCCCGTGCCTTCTCCCCACCTGTCTCTTTCTTTTTTTTGTATCGTCCCAAGGGCCCCCACAATTCCCACACAGCAACACTCATCCCACCTCCC
>JAZEWT010000024.1:5507360-5521379 GCA_036362905.1 Mordacia mordax | reverse complement strand
GCACCCGAGCTATACAGTGACTGACATGAAATGAAAACAACGTCATTAAAAGCATCACTGAGGCTAGGCTTTATCTAGCAGCAACTAGGAAGATGCTGCGTTGGTGGTGGTGCACAAGAACAAAATAATTCTACACTGACAGAAGAACATTTAATAGGTGATGGTTTGTACAATGCCCCTTCTGCACATCAATGGCCCTGCTACACTGCAGATAAAGGTTAGGCCTCTGCCCGAAACGTGGCCTATTATACATTTTTTTTAAAGGAATAAAATATATAAAAGGTGACGTTTCAGACAATGGAATTTTCGCATGTAAGCGAGATGAAGAGCCATTGCCCTATATCTCACCTGTTTCACACATTTACATGGTTTAATATGTAAACGTTCAGAACCGATAATATCATTCATAATTGGGTTCGGTCGTGTTTGATTCATGTGACAGTTTATGATTTGGCTGTGTGAGATGGAGAAGGTTTTATGACACTGTTTACATCACAAAAACACAAATCAATTACGAATCATACACTTACATGTGTTTTTCATTTTAGAGCAGTGTTATTGACACATATGTTGAGATTTGAACTATCAAGACGGTGTTTTTTTTAAATATTTAAACGGGTGTCGAATTAAGCATGCAGCATGTTGCAGGAATTGATCGCTTTGGTAGCAAAAGGTTGCACTGTTACCAAAAAAGCAGGTCTTATCAAGGTCCATCGATTTAGTAAACAATACCCGCCATCCCTACCGTCGTAATTAACCCTCCAGTGTATCAGCACTTCACACAGCTATAAACAAATTGGTATTGACTGGAAAAGATAAAAATGCCAATTCATATTTTTCGCAATTTCTCCTGCAGACAGTACATTTGACAAAGTGTTCTTAGATGGCTCCGTGGAAGTGCCCAAATATAAATAACGATGTTGCCCTCATGCAAGCCACAGATAACTCTGGTCCACGGTTACAGTGTAATGACGTGCTGTGGCGTGTCACCTTCACAGTCCTTAATAAGGACCACCGTATACTACTGGAAATTAGTTGTTTCCCAGTTTTACACTGGAATATTTGATGATTGCTTCCAAAACCTGCCCTTTTGGGTCAGCCGTGTCAAGCACTCCTCCCCTCTCCTTCACGACGTTTCACACTTGACACGGCTGTCCTGAAAGATCCGATTTTGGAAGCAATTGTCAAACATCGTAATGTTTGGTTGGATGTTTGCAATTAAGTAATATTTTATTCCTATCCCCTCCCACAATAGTGTGACCAATCCTTTTGATAAAGTCTTCGATAGTTTACGTACAGATACACAAAGACAACGCCATGTGTTAACTAACAAGAGCTGCAGTATTCCTTGTGTCACGTTTACCCAACTATACTGTGGTTGCAGTGTACCCAGATTTTGTTTTCATAATAATAATAATTGCATTTAGAGAGCGCTTTCCACCCGAGGGTCACAAACGCTGCACAGAGCTGCAGAGAGAACGGCACGTCAAAAGCAATCGCATAAGAACCGAAAATCAGCAACAATAACGTTTTTTGGGGGGTTTATAGATAGTATTAAAATGTAAGCAACATTTAAAATATAACTATCCTGACCAGTGTAATGAAGCGTTGTGAGATATTTCCTTCGTGGTTCTCAAGGTCCTACATTAAATACTGCCAGACAGTAATATTATTTTGTTCATACAGCAATGTTTGGAAAGACATTGGCAGCGCTATTATCTCTTCACTCAACCATGTCCAATTAAAAAAAAACCTTCCGTATGTAGCTCCAGGTAGTCATTTCCTCCGAAGAAAGTCGACCTTGGGGTTGCAGCTCATTTCCAGATGAGTGGACCTGGGGGACACCCTTGGTCATGGAGCCAAATGGAAGGTTTCACTAAGTTGGATTCAAACTAGATTGCCCGCAATTGGAACGCAACAAATCAGCAACACAACAGATCCTCGGCATGTGCACATACTGAGCAGCTGTTGCACACATGCTGAGAAGGTGTTTCCAGGAGCATTGCAGTTAATCGAATATTAGAAGCATGACTCTTCTTATGCACCTACACATATTATATTCATAAATAGGTTTGCCTCGCATTGGATTTCCAGAGCAATATTACCCAGTAGCAATTGTTTAAGCAAATAATCGCTGGATCGTTTGCAACCTTTTGGGTCTGGTCAACGGTCAAAATTGTTGAATAAATGTGCTTGGGTGCTAAGGATTTTATTGCCAGTGGCATTCTATATAAACTATGAGGCCCTGTTCAACACAAAAGAGCAACATTGTACTGTCAGTTTGGAAACCTAACAGGCCAAGCACTAAATCATGCCTTTATTTATGTGACATCACACACATAAGTCTGCTCACACAAATATGTACTCAGCATGTGCATTATAAATAATGCACATTATAAATAATGCACATGAACATGATTGTCATTATCTTAAAGACTACTCAAAATGTATGTTTAAGCTTCTAATAGCATATTCATATCACCAGTCACTTTATTTTTGTCAGCTAAAATTACCCATGAATATCTAAGCAAGGTATGCACGATATTTAAAACGAAGTGGGTTCTCGTGACTAAGAAGCTCAATCGTGGATGTGCGAGCCAGAGGCATTAACATTGAACCAAAGGCATTTAAAATGTCCCACAATCTGGCTCTCTGAGCCTCAGGCATTAATAATAAAGAATCTTAAAGGTACAATTGGGTCTGATTTGGGAAACCCTAGGCCATATTAACGTGTTAGTCGGTGTGTATGCATTTATTTTTGCCAGTTGAAATGGCCCCTAGCCAGCTTGACCCAAGTTTTGTCGGTTGCCCACCATTGGTGGGAGTATTGGAGCAAAATATACAGCCAGATGCTCTTCCTGATGCTAACCTCCTTTAATAGGAGTTTTCGAATCGTAATTTGTCTGCAACCTCTCCCCAGACCTGTGCGCCAAGGGAGACCCTAGCAGGAGCTCTCAACTCCAGGTGACAAAGCCCTGGGAGTCATGGAAACATGCAAACCCTTCCACCACGATAAGGTTACGATCCATGCGAGTGCTATATTCAAACGTAGGTCGTGACTGCCCCTTGCGTACAGACTTGTTTATGTGCAAAATCTAAACATTAAACTAAACAATCATGTTAATGTAAAAAATAATATCTGGACTGATCGAGAACATGAAAACATGAATACATTGTTTGAAAAATAAAACTGCATAAAGCAAATAAAATGTAATTTAACTAAGAAAACACAGTAATCGGGAAATTTTAGTATGAATGTCATGAAGAGACTTAATAAACATGAAATTCTTGCATAGAATATTTATTTGCAAAATTTTTTTTTTTTACAAACATATGCCGGAAAGCCACACAGTCAAAGGACTCTTTTCCAGGAAGGTCCAGCATTGCAGTATAATTTTGAGATGTTTTTAGCCGATTAGTGATGAGTGTTTATTATAGAAGCGGGAAGGAAACCGGGCATCCAGAGAAAACACACAATAATAATAATAACATTATTTGCATTTCCAGAGCGCTTTTCACCCGAGGGTCACAAAACAACACTCAATCTCCATGCAGATTTAAAGATGGTGATTAGTCCAATTACTATACTGCATTCTTTTGACTGCCCAGGGTATGGCACCTCGACTTTTACAAGAAGCGATATTCGTGTGGGGCGGCGCGGTGGCCCAGTGGTTAGCACTGACGCCTCACAGCAAGAAGGTCCCGGGTTCGAATCTCTCGGCTCGGGTGCCTTTCTGTGTGGAGTTTGCATGCTCTCCCCGTGTCCACGTGGGTTTTCGCCGGGTACTCCGGTTTCCTCCCACAGTCCAAAAAGCATGCTCCTGGATACGTTGATTGGATCGCAGACTAAAATTGTCCCGCAATGCCCGGCGATGGACTGGCGTCCCGTCGTCGGGTGTATTCCTGCCTTACGTCCTGTGTTTCCGGGATAGGCTCCGGCTCACCGTGACCCGATATAGGATTAAGCGGTTTCAGATAATGAGATGAGATGAGATATTCGTGTGATCCACCAACTCCTGCTGTCTCCACAGCTTTTGGATTAGGGGGCCATGTTAATGACCTTCACTACATTGAAAAAACACCTGAACCATGATTTACACCCACAAACCTTCAACTACAATAATTTATCTTAGGATGCTTGCTGCGCAGTTTACCATGTGCAATACTACTCAGTAACAATGTTGCATCACAAATATGCATCTGCAATTACTATTGCTCAGAATTAATATTGTGGTCTCCCTCTTCAAATTACTGATTATTTTTTTACAGTTAACACTCTGGGCTGGAATAATGCTGATTTAATCTCACACAACACTACATATAAAATATCATGTGTTAAGTTTTAACACGCTATACATAACTTCGCTTATGAATATTCACGTCTGCAGTCTCTTAGAAATTAGAGAAAAAAAAACTAATTACTTGTGTAATTTGAGCACTACAGAGCGTGAAAGATTAAAGATGCCAGCATCGCACTTTAATTTGTTTTAAACTTATTCAGTTTTCAGGGTCATTAACAAACTTAACACAGCTTAATTTATGAGTTCCCGTAAACTTCATTAAAATGCTGACCATCTGACAACTCCTAAAATAATATATTTTCACAAAGGTATGATATTGAAATTTTTTACACTTTTTCAAGTCAGGCAGAAATTACTTGGTTTATATCTTCAGGACAGCAACACCTTTTAAGCTATTCTTGTGGTGCAAGTTTACTGTTTGTTTAGAATTCGCTGTAAATCACAACATTCAAGAATTCAATTTGACGCAGTGAGATATGTTTCGCTCCGCTTCTAAACCAGTCTTTTCAGATAACCTGAGGAACTAAATGCCATGGCTTCTGAGATTTCCACATAAAATAAACACCGACTCTGAACGTTGAAATTTCTATGTTTTCAGATTTACACCCCTCTCAGTTTCTGTATTTGGTATACTTGTCTACACAATTATAACTCATTTTATCTGCTGAAGATCATTCTCCAAATGCAAACAATATCTTAACGCTATTATTTTTTTTATATTTGTGTGTATGCCATCCAAAAAAAAACTGGGATGCATCATCATCATCAACAACTATAATCTAGCCAGGGCGGCGCGGTGGCGCAGTGGTTAGCGCTGACGCCTCACAGCAAGAAGGTCCCGGGTTCGAGTCTCTCGGCTCCGGTGCCTTTCTGTGTGGAGTTTGCATGCTCTCCCCGTGTCCGCGTGGGTTTTCGCCGGGTACTCCGGTTTCCTCCCACAGTCCAAAAGCATGCTCCTGGATAGGTTGATTGGCTCGGAGACTAAAAATTGTCTCGCAATGCCCGGCGATGGACCGGCGTCCCGTCGTCGGGTGTATTCCTGCCTTACGCCCTATGTTTCCGGGATAGGCTCCGGCTTCACCGTGACCCTATATAGGATTAAGCGGTTTCAGATAATGAGATGAGATGAGATAATCTAGCCACTGCTAGATGATGTTTTGTTTGTCTCTACCCTCAGCAAATTCAAGAGAGGAAGTGACCCACACCCTGTAGGCAATTCAACACTGGCAAAGAGAAAACAGTTAATTATAGGTGTAAACACAACAGCGTTAACATAAAACATTTAAGAGAGGAGACGCGTGTTAAGTAAGCAGTGTACAATACACAATGGCACAGAGGAGTAAATAATAAAAAAATATATGCCATTGGTCTAATAATAATTTAATTACTAACATTGAAATAACAGGTGGGCGACACGCTGTCCCAATGTGTAGCGATGTTGCCTCACAGCAAGAAGGTCTCGGGTTCGAATCTCGGCTCGGGTGCCTGTTTGTGTGGAGTTTGCATGTTCTCCCCGTGTCTGCGTGGGTTTTCCCCGGGCACTCCAGTTTCCTCCCACAGTCCACAAAACACGCTGCTGCATAGGTTAATTGGCTTGCAAGCTAAATTGCCCTCAGTGCCCGGTGATAGACTTGAGTCCCATCGTGGTTATATCCCTGCTTTGCGCCCTGTGTCTGCCGGGATAGGCCCCGGCTCACCGCGACCCTGTACAGGACTAAGCGGTTTCTGACAACGAGAGGCGATGATGAGATGAAATACCAGGTGCACTGAAAGTTTAGGGGAAAAGTAAAATCCAGTGAAAGCATTGTGCTGATGTAGGACGCCTGAGGATGCCTCCAAACTGGGAAGCAAAACGTCACGAAAGAGACGGGAGGGGTGCTCTAAACGGCTATCCCGAAAGAGCAGCTTTGGGTAGCAACCATAACAATGAACGCGTTATCATTCATTTTCAGTGCTCGCCGATTCCTGTACATGGTCGTGGGGGGCCAGAGCTTATCATTGCAGACATTGCGTGAACATTATCGGTACTTTTTGCCGGTATACATATATAAGATTACAACAGGTTTTACCGTATCTGGCGATTATGCGGGTGTTAAGATCTTAACACCTGCAAACTGGATGCATTAAGATCTTAACACCTGCATAATCGCCAGATACGGTAAAACCTGTTGTAATCTTATATATTGCGTGAACATGTTGATTAAGAGGAGAGCCAGACTTTAGGGCATCTTACAATCTATAACTATAGCGCAATTTATTTAAATCATAGCCACATAAATCTCGGTTTACATTCATTGCAGTAAAAAACTCAATACAATTATAAAATCGCTTGAATTTACAAACCGCCTAAATCGAAACTCAATCTCAAAATGCTGTAAGAAGCAGTGTGCCAAATGCGGTGAAACGAGACTCATTACAAACATCACAGACACACAACCTGTTTCCAGAGGCCATAGCAGGCGAGTGCACATTTGAAACGACCTTAAAACGGGGGCTGGAGTCGAGGATCGCTGAGACCCAACGTGTTTGATGGTTTCCTGTCACTTTCGGGTTGCTTCCCCAACACTGGTTCCCATTGGTGCCAGCGCACTCAGAGGAAGGGGGGCCAGTTGCTCGGCACTTCCCCCGATGGACTGCGATTGACCAAGGCCAAGGTCAGGTGGCCTAAGGTGAAGATGGGGGAGGAGCGAGGGGCGAGGGGCGGGGCCGAGAAAAGGAATCTAAAACGACGCCAGACTGAAGGTGGGGGTCGTCGCTGCAGTCGGGAGCCGAGCTGTGGATGGAGCCTGATGTGGACAGAGCCCAAGTGTGATAGAACCAGCCGTTTAAACCGAGCCCAGGAAGACACTACCAACTGAACTTGCTGTATACAGTTTATTGAGTCAGGCAAATATAAGAATTCTCCTGCACTGCCTTAGAGTCATTACACATGTATGCAACAATTTTGGAGACATTACCTTGAAGTGAAATATATATTACAACACTGCGGAAATGTTACAGAGCAGACTGTTCAATTTTACTTGTCCAAATGTGCTATGTTCCAGGATACAGTTGCTTCCGTCATAGGAACGTGAAATGTCTACCACTACCTAAGTGCCGTAAAAAGGACAATAACCTAAACACTCACATTTTGTTTGGCTCTATGTGGTATAAACACAAAGTACGCAGAGAAAACCCACCGCTCATACAGGGTGGTGACAACTCAGCACCGCTACCACCTGGTCACCTCACAGCCCAAGCGTTCAGCATCTGGCTCTCTTAGATCGTCTCACATCCACGTGCAAACCAGGTTCAAGCAGTGAGATTCCAAAACATCGCGAGATCAAGTTGCGCCAAGGACGAATTCACCATCGGGTGGGTGTTGTTGCAAGGGAATGCTCCTGCAACAGACTGAAGTGTGGGCTGAACCCCAGTTGTTGAAAGCCAGCCAAGTCCGAGCGTGTTGCATGAATACGTGGTACAACACGAAAGCACATCGAAGAGCTATGAAGCATATGCCACGAAAAGCTATGCAGTGGTTAAACAGAGAATAGACTGTGGGTAGCTATCTCTATGAAACCACGGTAATGAAAATGAATTGCAACTGGAGACGATCAAAAAAGCCACGCAAGAATAGTTTTAAAAAAATCTGTGACAAATCAAGTTTCTTGATTCGTGATGACTTATTTTTAACAATAAACCACTTTCCTGAGTGCTAATTTGAGCATTCTGGACACGAGGCCATGTCACAGTGCTTAAGTACGGAAGGTGTGAGTCTTTCAAATAAGGTAAAGATTCGAATGTCACATTAACACGTAAATTTAAATGTGCAGTCCTGCCTCCACTATACGGAAGCTTCCTCTAAATGGGTATTTGGCCATTTTTTCACGGTGGTTTAATATATTGGAAAAGGTGGACATGCGCCAGAGATGAAAGTAAGCCGGTAATAATAATAAAAGTGGCCAAATAAATTAGCACAGTATAGGGAGGTAGTGGGGGTTAGAAAACGACTGTACCGGTAACTAACTTAAGTTACTTTCACCGCTGGTGATAGATTAATTTTTCTGGGTTGTCAGAGAGAAAGTGATTTAATAAACTTTTCCAAAGTGTAAAATGTGTGCCAGGAGATGGAATCGATTACCTAGATTGAGTGTATTATGCTGACCATAACCCCTCACGCACTAATATGCTTGTCCAAATTTACGCGCATTGGTCGCTGACATGGGAGGAAACCGGAGTACCTAACAAATGATGCCTACATTAATTGTCCTCACTACATTGTCCCCGGTGCACTAAGATGTAGTAACTTGCTTAACCGTCCCCGCTGGACAACTGTTAAAAAGAGTTACATAGCTCAACGGTTTTTTTTTTCCTGCTTAAATACAAAGTGACTGCCACGCAGAGAACAAATACGTCTCGCAAACCCGGTGTGATATCCTCTGATGGCAAATGTACTGTCGTAAAACACAACTGAGCAATCATATTACTTAAATAATCGCGCTTTCTTCCCGAGGTGCAAAGACACCCTCAAGTTCTAACAATAGAAATACATGAGACGACTGAGGATGCCTCCAAAACGTCGCGGAGGGGGAGCGATCGACGCGGCTATCCCGAAAGAGCAGCTTTTGGAAGCAATCATCGTGCATAGAGCCGTAAAAACCCTACATCAGTACAGTGAACAGTCCTTTCAATCACTGTCAGCACTGCACATGAAATCCAGTATTATGCGGCACGGTGGCTCAGTGGGTAGCACTGTCGCCTCACAGCAAGAAGGTCCCGGGTTCGAATCTCGGCTCGGGTGCCTTTCTGTGTGCAGTTTGCATGTTCTCTTCTCGTGTCCGCGTGGGATTTCGCCGGGCACTCCGGTTTCCTCCTACAGTCCAAAAAAAAAATATGCTGCTGCATAGGTTAATTGGCTTGCAGACTAAATTACCCGCAGTGCCCGGTGATGGACTGGCGTCCTATCGTGGGTATATTCCTGCCTTGCGCCGTGTCTGCCGGGATAGGCTCCGGCTCACCGCGACCCTGTACAGAACTAAGCGGTTTTTTGCTGAGAGATGATGAGATGAGAACTTACCTTATCACGAAAATAATACTTGTTGAAAACCAGTGGGCTTACACATTAATTTTAAAAACACTATCATCAGGATCATGTCCTCGAACCGCTTAATAAGTCGTATGGGGTCTTTAAAACACGCAGGGAATGAAACCGCTTCAGCAAGGACATACGGGCACGAGTGTGAAAGATTAACAGACCTTAAGGTGGGTCGCGATGCGCAACAGTAGATAATTTAATATTAAACTAACGGGTGCGTTAAATCAATAATGCAGAGCAGCACTCAGGCCCAGGTGCATGAGAATAAATTAAATGCCCTCTATTAAAAGTTAAGCACCCTGCGTCAAATGCACCGCAGGTGCAGAGCCTCTCAAAGCCCTGGCTGCGCACATACAGCAATGATGTCCGATTACTTAAAGTCATACACTGTACCATGATAATAATCAGCGCCAGCAGCACTCGCCATTACCAATCCACTGCTGGATGAAGTCCTCCCCAAAACCGGAATCATCTTCTCATGATTCTGCGTTGCGGCGATTCACCCGGCATTTGCATACAAGCTGACTTTGTTGCTCCATCTCCTTATAAGGGGGGGGTGACTTACCCGACTCATATTTTAAGCCATAAAGCGTATGGTGACGTATCGTGGCTACTTCTTCGATGTAATCTTAGTATGGCATTTCAGTTTTTTTTTTGTAAATGGTTTTAATACATGTCATTGCTGTTGACGTGCACGTTCTCTCCGCAGCTCTGTGCGGCGCTTTGTGACCCTCGGGTGAAAAGCGCTCTATGAATGCAATTATTATTACTATTGTAAAAACATGTTCAGGCCTTGGGTCGCGACATGATTTGGAGTTGGACTCCGTGGTCTCGAAAGGCTCTTGACAAACATCACTTGAGGACAAAACGGTAAACGTCTCATCTCATTGTCAGAAACCGCTTAGTCCTGTACCGGGTCGCGGTGAGCCGGAGCCTATCCCGGCAGACACAGGGCGCAAGGCAGGGATATACCCACGTTGGGACGCCAGTCCATCACGGAAACGGTAAATGTGTTGAGGCAAACCAACCGAGGGAATAAACAGGGATAGGAAAAAGTTTATCTTTCAGCAACGACTAAAATATGTCAGTTAATCTCATCTCATCTCATTATCTGAAACAAACTCCACACAGAAAGGCACCGGAGCCGAGAGACTCGAACCCGGGACCTTCTTGCTGTGAGGCGTCAGCGCTAACCACTGCGCCACCGTGCCGCCCGTCAGTTAATGGATTCTGCAAAAGTTTAATGCATTTCAACTAACCATTCTTTATTATAAGCGGATTTGGTTCTGGAATCCGTCTTCTGCACCACAGCCTCGAGGTATCTTCCACTGTCCTCTCCTTAAATGCGAACCTCAAGTGCACTGCGGTTGACGCGACCCCCAGGCGCCTGGGCCAGCGATCCTGATCGGTCACGGCTCAGTATCCTCGAGCGGAGCGCCGATTCACGGCGCTGTACCACCACCAGCACCACCACAAGTGTCATTATGAGCATCCATTTGGTCTCCCAGCAAGTGAGATAATTTTTCATAAGTGGGGGGCGCGGGGTGGGTTGGCAAGAGACCTTGGATGACAGCAAGTAAACATAGGTGGCATGTTGCGTTCCAATGCTTTAAGAATGCGTGCACAAGTCTCGTCTCATCCCATTGTCAGAAACCGCTTGAGCCGGAGCCTATTCCGGCAGACACAGGGCGCAAAGCAGGGATATACCCACGATGGGACGACAGTCCATCGCCGGGCATTACGGGACAATTTTAGTCTGCGAGCCAATCAACCTATCCAGGAGCATGCTTTTGGACTGTGGGAGGAAACCGGAGTACCCGGCGAAAACCCACGCGGACACGGGGAGAGCATGCAAACTCCACACAGAAAGGCACCCGAGCCGAGATTCGAACCCGGGCCCTTCTTGCTGTGAGGCGACAGCGCTACCCACTGGGCCACCGTGCCGCCCGCAAGTATCGTATATTCTGTTAAATCAAGTCGTTGAGCCGTAACAGTCGATGATAAATACAGCCTCACAGCAAGAAGGTCCCCGGTTCATTTCCCGGCTCGGGTGCCTGTGTGGATTGCGTGCTCTCTCTCTCTCTCTCTCCTCGTTTTCTCCGGGTACTCAGCTTGCCTCCGACCGTCCAAAGACACGCTGCTGCCTAGATTAATTGGCCTGATGAGTAAATTCCCATAAAAAGCGTGCCCTGCGACGTACTGGCGTCACATCCTGTGTCTAGCCCCGCTTTGCGCCCTTTGTCTGCTCTGCTAGGCTCTGCCCCCACCCCCTCCCCGGCGATGCTATACAGGATTAAGCGGGTATTGATAAATGATGATAATAATAAAGATTTGAATAGGCTATTCATAGGCAAAATTGCATTTTTGACATTCACAAACGATTAAAATACACACTTAACAGAGATGCAATGTTGCAAGACTGATTATTTCTTTATTAGCAATGGTATGGTTTAATCACCCACGTATATAATGGACTTTTAATTCTCAAATTATACCGAGTCTCGTAGTGAGAAATTATATCTGCATGTTAATGTGTGCTTAAAGACAACAAATAAGAACATAGCAGAATGCAATCATGGTTCCAGAAAATATAAATAAAAATATTTGACAACATTTTACATCTAACTATTTTGTTTAATGCCTGCATGCGTTCATACATATATCTCCTTTAGAGTCCATCATTTTTAAGCTCCCCAAACTTCGGATAAAGCATGTGGATTTTGGATTTAGATATAGAAGAGCAAATATTACACGGGGGGTGAAAGAATAAGATTTGATTTTAGGTTTTGCTGAAAAGATAAATAAGATGGTAAAACGAAAGGTTGAAACAAGATGGTAAAACGAAAGGTTGAAACAAGATGGTAAAACGAAAGTTTGAAACAAGATGGTAAAACGAAAGATTGAAACAAGATGGTAAAACGAAAGATTGAAACAAGATGGTAAAACGAAAGATTGAAACAAGATGGTAAAACGAAAGATTGAAACAATCTCCCCTTCCCTTCCACCCAACCAACCGTTTATGAAATGCAACAAATGCCTACAAATGAAGCAGTTCGTCAGCATCGGAAGACAAAACTCAGAGATCCGTCCTGTTTGGTCTGGCGTTCTTTAGGATTCAGTTCTCGGCCCAGCCTTTTTCATCATCCGCACACAACCACTTGGCCATATCCTGCGCAGCCTCAATCTCAGCTACCGTTGCTATGCCGATGACGTCCAAATCTATATCCACGCAAAGCCATCCATCAATGCGTCTGGTCTTTGCATGTCGTCCTCACTGTCAACTGTGAAGGCCTGGCTCAATTCAAATTTCATAAAACTAAATGGCGACAAAACAGAAGTTTTGCTTGTTGGAACCCCGCACCAATTGTCCAAAGCTGAACCTATACAATTGACGCTTGATGACCAGACCATTGAAGTTGATAAGGCAGTTCGGAGTCGAGGTGTGACTTTTGATTTCTCACTCACCTTCGAGACACACATCAACAAAGTAACAAGGAGAGCCTATTTCCATCTCAGAAATAAAGCTAGACTGCGTAACATCCTGTCACCCGCTGATGCTAAGATGCTAATATACATCTTCATCTTCTCACGAATCGATTACTGCAATGCACTGCTCTCTGGCACCCCTGCCTACCTGATCAATCGTCTCCAACGCGTGCAGAATGCGGCTGCTAGAGTCCTCACTCGCACACACATCCACGATCACATATCCGCAGTATTGTTGTCTCCCCACTGTCTACTGGTTAAATACAGGATTGAATTCAAGACCCTCCTTCTCACTTACAAGGCTCTCACTGGCGCTGCTCCAACATACATCCGTGACCTACTTCAGGCACTCTCCTCATTGGAGATTCGATCAACTGAGCACCTGGGGCATCTTCAAATCTCGTCTCAAGACTCACTTGTTCCGTAAGGCTTTCAAGCCCTCTGGCTAGGACTGTTGATGCGGCTCAATGTGCTGTGTCAGGATGATGGCTCTACCGGCCTGCGACTGCTCGGGAACATTTATTCCTTCCTTGTTAGCTTAATTTTTTTCTACGCTTACTTTATGTCCTTTAATTTATTGCTACTATTTGGCTTTAAGTTGAACTGTCCTGATGTTGTTGTTGACATGCAGTTTTCGCCACAGCTCGGATTTGCAAAAAAGGAAAACGTTATTGCTGGTGATTTTCCGTCCTTATGTCGTTGTTGTTGTTGACGTGCCGTTCTCTCCGCTGCTATGTGCGGCGCTTTATAACCCTCGGGTGAAAAACACTCCATAAATACAATTATTAATATTATAAGCATGATGTGGTTATTGCATTTTTAGGTTTAAGAAGCCAATCAGGGCATAAAACTCAAAGAGATTGTTGCTGCTGCTTATTTGACAGCGAAGGAAGAGCATTATATTAATATGCACTAAAGCATTCTGTCATCTTTGAATTACAAATAACGCAAACGGACATAATATACGTTTACAAGTTAGGAAGCTTGCAAATGTTTAAACATAAATCTCATAGACTCAAGGGTGATACAGGATATGCATGCCCTGTGGCTTTGGAATTCATGTTTTTCATTTGCATAAAAAAATCGAGATTCAATATTTCACGCTCACGATAACGTCTACAGCCTTCAAACACCATACCCTGTTTATAATGGGGTCCC
>JAZEWT010000024.1:5482733-5507327 GCA_036362905.1 Mordacia mordax | reverse complement strand
CCCAGTGTTTAATGTTAATGAAGAGTCGAGGCAATCATGACATTTCCAAGCCTTGATTGAATTGAAGCAGTAGAGCAGTGAATCAATATCTAAAGATCACCCTCACTGTTCTAAAGTTCCTCCAGCAGCTCTGCCTCCTCTCTCATCTAAAGCTCTATTCATCAACTCTCTGCTCCGGCATGCCGATGCCGCTGTTGTACTTCTATGTCTATTATTATTATTTTAATGGCGGCGCAATCTTGTCTGCTACTGTTTATGTCATTATTATGGTTGGGGTTTCACAATTGTGCATCGAGATTTTTGTGAGTTTGTTTAATTGTGCAATTTTAAGTGCAATTGATTATGTTTGTGATTACAGTTAAGAGCTTCATTTTTGGACAGATTCTAGCATTAAGGTTATTATCCCTTTAATTTCAAGCATTGTTACGTTGGCCATTTCGGACATTTGTTGAATCGCACTGATCTTACAAAGCTCACTGCGTACTTTTTGCTGTAGCACTATACATCAACCTATCTATCCAGCAACCAGAACGTTCTGTGTGGTTGCTGGATAGATAGGCTGATAGGCGCATAAGCGACCACTCAATCGGTGGTCGCTTATGCTCCTATGCTGCCCCCAGAGTCTGAACATTCTCTTGTCCACAGCGATCAATGCTGCTAACCTCCTTGGACTCGTGCAGGCCTAGGTTGAGGACCTATGACTATCGGTATCTTTATATTACATGCACACTCAAAAATGTTTCCTTCTCCAAGATAGCCAATGTCCCATGGGTTTATGGAGCAGCTCGAGACCTGGTTGCGTTTAGATGCGTTCTGTATTCAAATCGGATTGCACTGAGCACAAGGACGTAGCAGCTTTCAACCCTCAAAGAGGATGGTCAACGGATATCAATGGGTTGGCCGCATGCCCTAACATGTTGTGGCAAACGCACTGTGGCATGTTGACTGTTGCAGCACTCGGAAAATTTAAGATCTCAGTGTAATACGGAGCAACACAGTGCATCGTTTGAACATTAATTCTGTTCAGTAGATAAATTGAAATTGATTTCAGGCAATTTTTTTGAAACATAACCATGAATAGGAAGATCATTATAAAAATTACGAATGAAAAAAGTTAAATGAAATTTTAATAAGTGTTGGTTTAAATGAGACATCCAACAGAAACAAAAATTATGACAAAGGGTAATAATGCATTGGGCGACATTCCTAATGAATGAATTGGACATTAGATTTTAATTCACTAATAAATCCTGTTCAATTTGAGCGCTAAAAGTGGAATAGCCATACAAATAGAAGCTATTACACTTTCATGGAACATAAATCATACCTTTTTGATTGGCAATGCTAAACTTTCTCCCTAGAGTGATTAGTTGTAAATAATGCAACATTACAAATAAACACATTTTCATCGCAAACTGACTTCACATCTGCATCGGCAATTATCTAACAAATTGCCTGGGTAATGTAACAATTTGTCACAGGCTGGGGTGTAAAGCACAAACGAGGGTTGTACAACGCAGACGGCAGGTTGAGTCCAGTTTCTTTGCTGCCTTTGTCGGTGACCCACATGTGACCTTTCCAAGCTGGCACGGAATGAAATGGGGAGGAGCAGAGCCGTATTATGTTGAGCAGGCCCACTCATTGTGGTGGAGGTAAAAGGTCCAATTAGCCATGGGCCTCACACAAAAGGAGACCGCACAAGGGGGCCCCACAAGGCGATCTTGCCAGTTAAGCCAGGAATATCTTGGGGGCTCTTGTGCTGCCAAGACATGAGCATATACCCTTTAAAGACCCACCATATGTCCGTGGAAAACTCACTCTACTAATGCTTTACAATTTTGCTGTCTCCATTATACAGCCGTCAAGTAAAAAAAAAGGACTTCTTCTGGGCGCGGTTGGCACAGGGAGACCCCAGATTTGGCAGACAGGTACAGGCAGGCCAGAAGGGCTGCAGTTGCAGTAGTCGTAGAAGCAAAAGCCCGGGTGTGGGAGAATTTCGGAGAGGTTATGGAGAAGGACTTTAGGCTGGCTTCAATGAGGTTCTGGCAAATCAACCGACGGCAAAGAATGAGAAAGCAGCGCACCGTCCAGGCTGTTATCAGCTAGAGTGGGAAGGCACTGACCTTAACTGGGAATATCGTCAGGAGGTGAGATGAACACTTTGGTGAACTCCTAAACCCAACAAATGCGCCCTCGGCAGAGGAGGCAGGGCCCGAGTGTTTTTTAGAGGGTCCGAGCCAATCTCCTTGGATGAAGCCACTGAGGAAGTCCAGAAGCTACACAGTGGAAAAGCACCAGGAGTGGACGAGATTCATTTGGAAATGCTGAAGGGCCGAGATGTTGTGGAGCTGTCATGGCCTTTTCAATGTCACGTGGGTGTCGGAAACAGTACCAGTGGATTGCAGACAGGGGTGGTGGCTATCATTTTCAGTGATCACAAAGCCCAGCTTTCATGGAAAAACCTATGCTAGGATGTTGTAAAGATGATTCTAGCCGATAGTTGAACCTCGGATTCAGTTGGAACAATGCGGATGCCGTCTTGGCCGTGGAACAGCGGACCAGAATTTTATACTCAGAGTCTTGAGCGGTCATGAGAATTTGACAAACTGGTGTACATGTATTTTATGGACTTGGAAAAGGCTTATGACCGTGTGCCCCAAGGGGTTATGTGGGAGGTACTGCGGGAGTACGGGGTTCCACGACCGTAACTGCGTGTCATTCGGTTCTTGTACAACTGGAGTGACAGCTGTGTTCGAATCCTTGACATCAAGTCAAGCCCGTTTGCAGTGGGTCTTTGGCTCAACAAGGGTGTGCCTTCTCTCCTATTCTGTTCGTGATTTGCATCGATAGGATATCAAGGCGTAGCCGAGGACCGGGATGTTTCCAGTGTGGGGGTAAATTAAGATGGCATCTCTGCTTTTTGCAGATGATGAGATCCTCTTTGCTTCATCAGACTGTGACCTCCAGCGTGCACCTGGAATTGTTTGCGGCCGAGTGTAGCGTGGTGGGGATGAGCGTCAACACCTCCAAATCTAAGGCCATGCTCCTTAGCCGGGAAAAGGTGGCTTGCCTGCATTGGGTGGGGCGTGAGAAGCTGACCCAAATGGAGGAGTTCAAGAATCTCAAGGTCGTATGCACGAGTGACGGTAAAAGAGAGCGTGAGATTGACAGACGGGTGGTGCAGCATCTACAGTCATGCAGTCATTGCACCAGACCGTCGTGGTGTAGAGGGAGCTGAGTCGGGAGGCAAAGCTCTCAATGTGCCGGTCAGTCTGCATTCCAACCCTCACCGATGGTCATGAACTTTGGGTAATGACAGAAAGAGTTAGGTCCTTGATACAGCGGCTGAAATGAGGTTCCTCTGCAGGGTTGCTTGGCTCAGCCTTAGAGATTGGGAAAGAATCCGTGAGGATCTCAGAGCATAACTGCTGTTCTCACAGCATTGAAGGGAGTCAGGGCACTTCCGTCGGGAAGACTATACTTTCAGGGATCATTTCTTGAGTTTCTAGCTCACGAAATGGGCTCTAAAGTGTATCTCTGAATGTGTTTTGTGCACGGACAACTGTGAAACCCCGGGTCAGACCCAGGACCCGTTGGAGAGATTATATCTCTCAGCCTGGGAACGCCTTGGAATCCCCCGTGAAGAACTGGAGGAAGTCGTTAGGAAAAATAGACGTCTGGGCTGCTTTGCCCAGCCTTTTGCCTCCGCGACCCGGAACTGGATAAGCAGCATGACCGCGACCCGATAAGGTACATAGGCTTCAACATTGTCTGAACAAAATTAATGGATATTGCAGGACGTGAAGCATCCAGGCATCAGGGTAAAGGGCACACTGGAAAGGGATTTGTTAATAATTTTTTCAAGCAAGCAATAACACCACTAATATAAATATCTACGTACCAGCCAAGTACTACTCCAAAGTTCAAATGACATTAAAATATTACTAAGCGATCTTGCTATATACTCGCCATTTCAGTTCAATCACGTTTAATAAACGAACATTTAAGCAGATGAAGAAAAAAAAATAACGAGGAGGTGGGGAAAATGTGCTTGGGTTTTGTTTGAGAAAAAAAATGCACATCCTTTTTCAAACGCGGCCAATGACTGCTTAGGCCTGCCGCTCACAACTCATCAAACGCACGATGCGAGGCATCAGCCAAGGCGAGGAGGCACTGCATTTTTTCCCCCTGCTCTCCCTTGCAACTAAGATTGCACCAAATGCGTTGTGACAGAACGGCAAGGAAATTCGCCCCTTGAAGGCACGGCGAAGGGCTTCAGCATTCACGGTGCCATATTGGTCTTCCAGATTAATTCTGCATTCGTGAGATCTCACAACCTGGGGCTTTCCACTCACCAGTACACTGTGTCCTCCTCTCTGTCTACGTTGCAAGTACCCCCGTGCCAGTTATCTATTAATACTCAGCAATACGAGAGCCTGCCAACGGTGGATGATTTGCAGATTTTTTTTTGTATGTTGGGTACTCATCTCATTGTCAGAAACCGCTTAGTCCTGTACAGGGTCGCGGTGAGCCAGAGCCTATCCCCGGCAGACACAGGGCACAAGGCAGGGATATACCCACGATGGGACCCCAGTCCATCACCGGGCACTGCGGGCAATTTAGTCTGCAAGCCAATTAACCTATGCAGCAGCATGTTTTTTGGAACGTGGGAGGAAACCGGAGTGCCCGGCGAAAACCCATGCGGACACGGGGAGAGAACATGCAAACTCCACGCAGAAAGACACCCGAGCCGAGATTTGAATCCAGGACCTTCTTACTGTGAGGCGACAGCGCTACCCACTGGGCCACCGTGCCGCCCCATGACAAAGATGTATTGGAATAACTTCAAGGAACTGAACTCTTTTGTATTTCAGCATAACCTTATGGTTTTATTCAAGAAATATATTTGTTCAAACGTTCAATGCAATACTGTGGACAAATATATTACGTAATGTGTGTGGGAAAGATACCACGATTCATCATGAAGTAATTTGCATGAGTTCCAAGCCACATGATTTGAGGATAGGGAGGCCTTTATTACTGAAATAAAGGAAGCAGCTGGTAACACCTCTGGGGTTAGATATTCTTTAATTGCCTTAAGGAAACTCAACAGTTATTAAGAGTGCATGACAGTCATTTCATATTATTGATACTAAGTTTACATGTAAACCTACCGGGTAACAACTACATAAATTAACGTGTAGATTCACAAAACAATATAACCAAACAATATGCCTCTTTCCATATATGTGCCGCCACATTTAAAAATAAATATAAAAAGCAAACATCCCATCAGCCGTCCAGCCTTCTGAGAGTACATTTATTCAGCAGCATTGGTTGAACGCACGCTAACTCTGGACCAGCTTCGATATTCAGCCTCTCATCAGCAGTCAGCCTGGCTTTGAATCCATGTTCATGAACTGCCAGGTGTTATAAGCAATGACATTCTGCGTAACCTATGGTCCCTCGTCCAACGCAAACTCCAGAAAAAAACATATAATACGTAACACATAAATTCCTATTCTATTGGCAAACAGTCTGCATTACCGCATTGGCTACCTTCCAAAGAAACATGCAATGATATTCAGCTACTTGGGTGCTTTACTGTGCAATATAAAAAACAACATTTCAGTCGGAATGTAAAGACAGCTTCATTGCACCTACCCTATGCATTTGAATCAATGTAAATAAAAAAAAAACCCATTGAAAACGTTGTTGCGGCAATCTCTGCTTGTCGATATTTCTGTGGCAAGCTGGATAACCCAGCATTCATTCTATATTTTCATGGCCATCACAAAACAGACCCAAGCCATGCCAAGACATTTCAAGCACGGCTCAAACGTGGCTTACTTCTGGTCCAAATGCTCGAAACACTGCATGACCGTGAGCGCATCCCTCCTGATCTTTGACCCTTGGCTTCCCTTTGTTGTGGAAATCAAGTGCCACGAGACGAATTCAAAACATTGCACAAACATCAACCAACTTTATATTTCAGACTCATCAAAGTATAATACAATTAAGTAAAAAGGCATTAAAACGTGTATAGGGTTACAACTGTAGGAAAATGAAACAGACTACGATTTATGAGTCAAATGAATTTCCAAGTTAAGCTACAAAGAATCGACATCTTGGCAATAAAATCACGATTTAGATGGGAGAAAAATGAAAGATAAGTTCAAAGGCCCATATGAAAATGAGCAACACACCCAGGCGCCTGGGGATGCTTCTAACGTGTGAAGCGAAACGTCGCGAGGTGAAGAGAGGGAGCGATCGACGCGGCTGTCCCGAGAGAGCGGCTTTTCGAAGCAATCATCGTGACCGACTAAGGCTCCCATGGGAATCTGGGCCAAGCCCACTTGCTGCGTTTTTGAACAGGGCCTGATCTGTTCAGTACCGTAGGTCCCTCGCAGCTAATCGCACAAAGTCAACTGGAATGCCCTTCCATTGGAGATTCCATCAGCTGAGTCCCTGGGCATCTTCAAATCTCGTCTCAAGACTCACTTGTTCCATAAGGATTTCAATCGGACTGTTGATGTGACTCAATGTTGTCGTGCCGGGATGATGGCTCTCTGCCGACCTGTGCCTGCTCGGGAACATTTATTCCTTCCTAACTTTTTGAATAATTATATTTGTATCGCTTATTTAACGTCTGATATTTTTTTGCTACTATTTGACTTTCAGTTTAACTGTACTGATGTTGCTGACATGCCGTTCTCTCCACAGCTCGGATTTGTAGCAAAAAAAAAACCCCAAAAAGTTATTGTTGCTGATTTTCCGTTCTATGTCGTTGTTGTTGACACGCCGTTCTCTCGGCAGCTCTGTGCAGCGCTTTGTGACCCTCGGGTGAAAAGCGCTATAGAAATGCAATTATTATTATTAACTCAGTGTCACAAGGTGGACCCGCCTCACTCGAACCGAGTTGAAATTTACCACTTGCAAACATCGAAAATGGAAATGCTCAATTATTCAGAGACAATATAGATTGTGGGTTTTTTTAATTTCACAGCAAATATATCGACGTCATCTAGTGGGCTGGTCGTGATGTCACAAATGCCGTTAACCAATGAGAGGCCAGGACATTTTCTGGACCCCGATGCATGCCTAGATATATCTATACGATATGTTACAAATAGAGATATAGATTTACAACAGACAGTACTTTCATGATAACATGCTAGAGCAGTCAGCAGGCAACTGAGGCATGAAAAAACAATTTAATCAACAGACTCTTAACATGCACATCACACACAGTTCTTAACGACTGAGCAGATACAAGGTCTTTGCCAGTGATCTGAAGCTGTGTTTTTTAATGTAGACATACTGCACATGACCATGGCCATTTATCAATTTTATCAGCAAAATCCATATTAGACAACAGCTGCTGTTTGCAAAATGATCTTCAATGCAAGGCCATTTATAATGCATGGCATGAAGGTTCATAATTAAACATGGAATGTAATGGTTAAGATGAATTGCTCATTTTAAATGAGATTTTTTAAAAAACTCTCTTTACATGGAAATGCTGAGATAAAGAACATCTTCATGAAAATTGGAAACCGTACACGAGGAAACAAAAATAAACTAGCATGCAATTGAAAACAGTGTGGACAATAAGCCCATCACATTTTAGCTCTCGAGTCACAAACCATCTTTAGCTGCAAGCAAAAAAATGTTAGGGCCTTCATAAAACAGATTTTCCAAACTACAGTACTGATTTCATAATCGTTTTTAAATAGGACTGATGCCAAGTGTTTGCCGAAACGATTCCTTCCAAATTTTTCGAGCGAATATCAACAAAACTAACACTGACAGCAAGTACATATAATGCAGCACACACAGGTGACTGATAATCGCCGTTGTCAACTCATCTCACACAAACTTTATTCAATCATCGCAACCGCAGACACACGTCGCTGGGAGCTTGTGACGATTTGCCACTCGTGCAGACATTTCAAGCAGACTTTTTTTTGTCTGCCGCCAAGCACGGGAAAGTTTACCCCTGCCAATTCCCATGCGACCTTAAATAGGAAAATTGTCTGAGCGTTCTCTTGCAAGCTGTCCCAATAGAGGCAGCTGTATTCACGGTATGAACCAGTTCCCCCGAGGTGCATTCACGCACTGATTACGTGACTACACGTGCATAGTTTTTGTTGTATGCTTACACATTCAGTGCATTTAAGTTGTAATTGCCTTGGTTGAGATTACTTCAATGCAGCCTCTCCTTGTTTATCTTCCGCATATAACAACCTAGGCTTGAAGACTGTCCAATGTAATGGATCTGCACGCATGTTTTATGCCTACCAATGCGCAATTTCCCACATTGCCACACAAGGGTTCGCACGACTCTCCTCCACATGCATTCATTTCTGGACCGCCGTCACTTCAACGCTTCTCGACCACGTGCCAAGAGAGTGGCGGTACATCCGCTCCGATACTGAAAAAAAACACGGCAATTATAAAGATAAACCCATACATATGTGGTATTAATAACGCTATGAGCCCTATGTCTTTCAAAGTCCAGAGAAGCACCCAAGTGGTATTATTTATTTAATTTTCACGACCCAATTCTTTGATTAAGTGTTGATATGCACGGACTTTTATACCATTCCACTGCAGTAGAAATGTTAGTTTTCTCTTCATCTATTTTAATGAGATTTGGAAATAAAATACATGCGGTTGGTTTCACCAGTGCACCCCAGCCTGGCTGGTCGACCCCATAAATTACTGACGCAGTGGTTATTTGACTTCCATTACAAAGCGTGGATTCACAGAGGACCTATCATCTCCGCTGTGCAGGACTTGCAAAGAAGAACAGCTGAGGGTTGCAATCCCAAGAGCCTTAAAATAAAATAGAAATAAAAATCCTTTCACGTTCTATTACTTCTGTTTTCCCCTCCTTTTTTTCTCTGGATATAGCAGTATTCATGTCCAAGTCACTGACCCTGATTAATGTTGTCCATGCCTCAAAGCAAAGCAGCAATTACTAATTCTAACAGTGTATATCTATAAATAGTCGTAAACAATACAAGTTTGGAAGCAAGATGTTCTATGTCCTGAGGCAGGTGAGAGATCATCCAGCTTGCCGTGTTAATTGTCAAGTAGTTTAGATAGCAGTATATTCACCACATATTCAATAGATATTAATCGTGATAGCGATTGTGTCCAACAACAGCAGTGTAAGTGCATTATTGTTGTTTTGAAGCAAAACAATTCAACATTAAATGAATCGTTGTCGTCTGTCTTGATTAAAAGATAAAAACAGCGAAAGAGGCAACGCAAAAATTAAATACACTGCAATAGAAACAATGCAAATTACAAAGATATTAAAAAACGAACAGCTCAGTCACAGGCTGTAAAATTGTCATCTTTTTAACCACATTGCAAAGTCTTTTAACTTTGCAATTTCGTGCCAATGTCTCACCTTAACCTCAAACAGCAACCTTTTTACGCCGGGAAACGTGATTATGGGCTATGCTAGATAGCGTACTTTATGATCGAGTGTTGTGTCTTCAATTGAAACATCGTGCTAATTATCGGAAGCTGAAATCACAATTGCCGTTTTTAGTAAAATGAATATAATTGCTACAACAACATATATCTAGGAACATCCTTGCAGCTAGCCGAATAGCATTCTGAAGATGCAATTTGCGATGCGCTTGTATACAAACTATGGAACAGAATTGATGAATTACTAATAATTTTTGTGAGCGTAATCACGGTTGATTTGTGTTAATCATCTGTTTAGCAAAATTGAAAAGGAGACATGGTAAATTTCAGTCCTATTGTAATACTTTACATAAACATTTACCCTGAATCAACTTAACGAAAATATAAATAATGAGGTGCTCATAAACCAGTATGATGCCTCACCACCATAATCAAATGGAGGCCGTACTTTTAGCAGAAAAATATAAACACGGATAAATTGTACAGAGAAGTCAGCAGTGATATATAATATTTGCATTTTTTTCCGTGTGATTATTTACACCTTTATTTCATGCGTTGTTCCGTTAATCAGATCGAGCGATTGTTGTGTCAAAGGAATCCCCGTTATCTAGGGCTTGCAAGCTCATTGGGCAATCTACCTATAAAAATAAATGCTGTAGTAACCCTGAAAGCAAGGTGGAACCATGGTGCATGGTAGAAAACGATAGTAAAGGAGGAGGATATTGGAAGACATCTGAAGACGTACCCTTCATAGTATGAGAAAGGGGGAGCGATTCATAACCGGGTGGAATAAATGGAGACCTATCAGCTCAGGGCGGCACGGTGGCCCAGTGGTTAGCGCTGTCGTCTCACAGCAAGAAGGTCCCGGGTTCGAATCTCTCGGCTCGGGTGCCTTTCTGTGTGCAGTTTGCATGCTCTCACCGTGTCCACGTGGGTTTTCGCCGGGCACTCCGGTTTCCTCCCACAGTCCAAAAAGCATGCTGCTGCATAGGTTAATTGGCTCGCAGGCTAAATTGCCCCGCAGTGCCTGGCGATGGACTGGCGTCCCATCGTCGGTATATCCTTGCCTTGCGCCCTGTGTCTGCCGGGATAGGCTCCGGCTCACCGTGACCCTGTATAGGACTAAGCGGTTTCAGACTGAGATGAGATGAGATATCATCTCATCGTCAGAAACCGCTTAGTCCTGTGCAAGGTCGCGGTGAGCCAGAGGCTATCCCGGCAAATACAGGGCGCAAGGCAGGGATATACCCACGATGGGACGTCAGTCCATCGCCGGGCACTGCGGACAACTTAGTCTGCGAGCCAATTAACCTATGCAGCAGCATGTTTTTTAGACTGTGGGAGGAAACCGGAGTACCCGGCGAAAACCCACGCGGACACGGGGAGAGAACATGCAAACTCCACACAGAACAGCACCCGAGCCGAGATTCGAACCTGGAACTTCTTGCTGTGAGACGACAGCGCTAGCCACTGGGCCACCGTGCCGCCCTAAATGGGGACATATATAAATAAAACGAATAAACTGTTAATAAACATAGCGATTAAATGAAAAATTCTCAGCCAATTTACTACAACTTAAATTGATTATAAATGTTCAATCGTGGGACAATGCCATATTCATAAATTTGTACGTGCTAAAGAAAAGATTTGTCAATTTAGAGACCCATTAGCCAAGTACACCTTGTTTATAAACGGTTCACAGAGAATGTATTAAAACAATTAATGATCCACTTAGAGCACAACCAACAACGAGTGAAAATTGGTTTTGGAGAAGTGATTTTAACAGTGACCACACGTATAACAAAAACCAAAGGTTATTGTTGTTGATGTGCCGTTCGTATATTGTCGTTGCAATGCCATTCCCTGCACAGCTCTGTGCAGCGCTTTGTGACCCTCGGGTGAAAAGCGCTCTGGAAGTGCAAATATTATTATTATACATTCAACTTGTGCAAAATATACCATAATGCAGAATGGCACTCTAGTTATCGGGTACTTAACCAAAAATAATAAAGAGTAAGGTTTAAATACAGGTTAGGTGTTGACTTCGCTCATCATAGATCAGTGGTTGATACAATGAAGTACCGCTTTGTGGCACAACAGTACAGAAAAAGAACTGACTAACTCTCACCATGAGAACGTGGAATTGCTGCTATCACTCACGGCCACCAGATATCACTCGCCACTAATGTTCAGTCAGTTTATATTTAATTTGGAAAGAACCGTTGATCTATGAAAGGCTTTTTTTTTTTACAATTGTCCAGCAGGGAGAGATAAGAATGTTACAGCATCTCGTAGCACCAGGAGCTATTTAGTGAGGACGATTTACGTAGGCAGCACGTCGTTAGATTGTGGAAGGAAACCGAAACACCCAGAAAAAATAAAAACGCACGCTAAGAAGGGGAGAGCACGTGCAAACGCCACACAGAGAGGCACCTGAGCCGGGAATCGAACCTGAGCTTTATTGCTTCGAGGCGGCAGCGCTACTCACTGCGCCACCGCACACCACACTACCCACGAGATTGAATTGCCCATTAGAGCAGAGCGATATTCTGCTGACATTTATCGCATTACCTTTCAATTAAGGTCCTTCGTAATAGGAGCAGGTAGACAATTAAACAATGACATTTGTTAATAACAGGCGATGTGACCTGTACAGCGATAGCAGTCCAGCTACAATGCAGTTGCAGCCCAAGCAGCTACATTAGTGTTTTCTGTGCAACATTTTAAGCTGTCAATTAACGGGTATTTTTTTTCCCCTCACTGCACAGTCAAGCATGAATAAAGCAAATGTGCTTTTGATTCAATATTAACGCGATCACACTACTCCCACTGATGTATTATACATGCTAAGATACCGAATGCTGGCACATGTCTGAAATCTGTCAACGCATAAGTTGATAAAAACCCAATTTAAGTAGACGAATTCATTTGTTTCATGTTGAGAACAGAGTAGGATTAGCTTTGAACGAACTATCAATGCAATTGAAAAGCTTGTGAGCGATGATGTTGAATTATGCATCGAAAATCAATGACACGATGCCAGTCTTGGGTGCAACTCATTTATCTCACGTGTGGAGATGTGGAGTCTGTGATGGCTGAATTGGTAATGGACGGGTTTTGTGTCCAGAGGGGATGCTTCGACCATACCGGATGTGTATTATTACGTAACTTGTCCGTCTGTCCTGATGTATGTTTTTCACCGCTCGATGTATGAGGATTACTTTCAAAAGCCCCTCTCTCGGGAAAGCTGCGCCGAGCGCTCCAAAGGACACCTCGGGAAGCCTCCAATGTGGGAGGCGAAACGTCGCGATGGAGGGAGAGAAGGACAGCGATCGATACGCTATCCCGAAAGAGCAGCTTTTGTAAAAAAAATTATCACGTCTCAGTCTGATCACATAAGCGTTGCATGTAGTGGCGATGAGTGCATTGACTACATTGAAGGATATATGGGTTTTTTGTCCAAAGGGTTTTTCATGTAAGCATGTACATATATTAACAGATAAATGTGTAATTTGTTTAATCACATTTATAGAATGTTAACGCACACCAACAACTATTAAACTCTCGATTGCATGCATATATATTCGTGTTCGGAACTGCTTTGGCTTATCCATGATTAATCTTGAGACCCTTTATATATTAAAAAAGTCAGTTGTGGGCGTTGAACCATTTTAATTACTACTCACTTGTAATGTGTCATGTTTTGGACTCAAACTCGGGTGGTCAGATTCATAGCGAGTGCCGTGAATGAACAGCTGAACACAACGCACCTCTCTTGGATAAAGCATACGTGAAGCATCCTATTATAAGGTGCTGTGCAAGTCTGGATGCAAACATAAGCACTTATAATGCGTCTTTTAAATGTGAGTCACATTCTGCTGGAAATCGTTACGAACATACGACAGTGCAACACAACCACAATATAGTTTCTGCATAATTGGCATTGGAAAGTTACTTATCGCCAGATAAAAATAGGCAATATTAATGTGATTTTAATGCGATGTTTATTTACATTTACACACTTTGTGACCTAAACATATACGTATAAAGGCCATCCGAGCCAGGTTCGTGTGTAGTTGATTGTTCCTCTTGTCTGTTTTAAGTTTCATAAGAATGTACAAATTGGAAAAAATACCAGGGTTATGTCCTTCAACTGTTTGAAAAACATGCACTGTGACTGGCCCTTTATTCATTCAGGATCCACCAGGAAAATCTTACGTACAGCCATAAATGAGACCACATCATCTCAGTACTCGAATCGCTTGTGTTTACCGCTCAATCCAAACCCAGTGTTAACTTCGAGATCACACACTCAATCTACAAGATCACGCGTGCCTACCACTCTCATCTCATCTCTCTCGAGTACCCCGAATGCGCTGTCCCGCAGCAACTCGGCCCCGTTGAAGACCCCATTGAGAGGTTCCTCCTCCTCCTGAATTCCCCCAGGGCTCCGTGGTGTCAACTCTGCCCCTGTCCAAGTCCAGGCTCAAGATGTATGCATTTTCATCCGCCTATGGATATCACACTCTATTACATGCATAATTAAAGAACAGCCGCCTTTCAAGATGGCCATGTGACCACTGTCCTATATATCATCTCAAAACACGGATGCATTGACACGGTGTTTCTCTGATTGATATTGAATACATAGCAGTCCTCCACCCAACTTGGGAGCACGAAACGTATGCAGCAGGAACCTTGCAGTCACAGATTTTGTCTCGCCAGTAATACGCATTCTACTTATTCAACAGTTTGAAACACGAACAGACTTGGGTGCCCGTTTGTCATTTTGAGACTGCAATCATCTCCCTTTGGCAAAAATACCATATACGGCACAAAGAATAAGACCCCATGCTTATAGTGAACGATAGAAGAATCTTAAGTCGCATCGCTACGCATTGAAAAGCTGCTTTAGGTGCACCAACACAAGCAGCGAGATGCTGTTCTACGCTCATTACCTTCAGTATCCTTGCCTTGCTACTCTACTGAATGAACCCAATGTTTCCTCGTGCAAGGCTCCAGAGCGTTCACGTGTGCCTGGCTTCCTGCACCTCCCTCTACGATGACCTCCATCACCTACAGAGAATGTTTGACGCCGTTGGTGTTGCACCGCAAAATCTCAAGATCGTGTTCATCTCATCTCATTGTCAGAAGCGTTTAATCCTGTACAGGGTCAAGGTGAGCCGGAGCCCATCCCGGCAGACACAAGGCGCAAGGCAGGGATATACCCACGATGTGACGCCAGTCCATCAACGGGCACTCAGGGCAATTTAGTCTGAAAGCCCATAAGCCTATGCAGCAGCATGTTTTTTGGACTGTGGGAGGAAAACGGAGTGCCCGGCGAAGACCCACGCGGACATGGTGAGAGAACATGCAAACTCCACACAGAAAGGCACCCGAGTCGAGATTCGAATCCGGGACCTTCTTGCTGTGAGGCGACAGTGCTACCCACTGAGCCACCGTGCCGCCCTAAAAATCGTGTTCACAGTCATTAATGCAGACAAACTATGATGACCTTTTTCAGTTAAATAACTAATTACGTCAAACATTATGGGGGAAAAAAAGGTCTTTATACACATTGACATTTTATTTTTGATATTAGGCATGCGTACATATTTTATTTAAATAAATCCTACATTAAGAATGAGTCTGACATGTTTTAATCGACATTGCCTAAATACATAAATAGTGCGCATCACAAAATGTGCATTCCAAGACTCTGTAATTGATTTTTTTTCATTTTCATACTGAATCTTGAATTTAAAAGTTTGTTATTACTATGCCTGCACATGCACATACATTTACGTTTGTGTAAAAAAAAATGTGTATTATTAATATATACACTAGAGAATGTGCTTCAATCGTATAAGCATTAACACAAAATATGCAAATGTTAAGTACTGTAATAAGTATATACTAATAATTATTACATTAAACATTTCCTGTAGCCTCAAGCGCAAAATCTGCATTTGTGTGCATCAAAGCAGGTCGGATTGGATAACCATCACAGGTTTTGTTTACACAAATTGTTTTGTCACCAAATTCCTAAATAGATAGAACAAAAATAAATTGCAGCGCTTTGTGACCCTCGGGTAAAGATCGCTTTATAAACGCCAATATTAATGTCAGATCAAGATATTTTTAGCGCCTTTTAATTAGACACCTATTAATCTGCGACTCTACAAGGTCGCTTTTAGGACACTTTCACTCGTTTTTTCCACGATTTGCATTCAACGCAATCATCGGTCATGTTCTCTCCACTGCTGAGTTGAGGCCTGCAATACTTACAAAGCTCTCTGGTTTAGCTAAACACACGTTCATGAAGCTGTAGGGACGAATAATGCGGCTGTTCACCCATCAGCTTCCACAATGAGATATAGTTTGATGATCGCACACATTCGAAAACATTTGAATTTTATATTTCCATGAAAAAGCATTATTATGCTGCTATAACCCGACTATAACTGTAATACAACCTTATATTTTTTTATTAACAATTTAACATGCTGTTCTTATGTTACCAGACTATAATATAACACTATTATATTTTCTGCTGAGGATAAGTTTGAAAAATATTAAATTGTTACAATTGTGACCGTGCAACGTTCCAGAAATGTCACGCTATGAACAGCCCACTATGTCTAGTGAGTGTTCATGAAGACTATTAGAGGTGAACCTGTGCAATACATGTCATGATTACGTGCCTGCTCAATCCACTGCTCGATATAGCCCTCTCCAACCACTGTCATGTCAGAGTAAACCACATAGCCCTTTGCATGACGAACTCATTTCATCATTCCATCTCCTCGCTTCACGTGTTATGACATGCATTGAATTCTTAGGGGGCGGCACGGTGGCCCAGTGGGTAGCGCTGTCGCCTCACAGCAAGAAGGTCTCTCGGCTCGGGTGCTTTTCTGTGTGGAGTTTGCATGCTCTCCCCGTGTCCGCGTGGGTTTTCGCCGGGCACTCCGGTTTCCTCCCACAGTCCAAAAGCATGCTGCTGCATAGGTTAATTGGCTCGCAGGCCAAATTGCCCCGCAGAACTGGCGTCCCATCGTGGGTGTATCCCTGCCTTGCGCCCTGTGTCTGCCGGGATAGGCTCCGGCTCACCGTGACCCTGTATAGGACTAAGCGGTTTCAGACAATGAGATGAGATGAATTCTTAGGTTGCCAGTCCATCATTATTCGTGACCGTGGGCAAGCACCATGTCCTACGCAAGCTAAGGAGACGATAGAAGCCGCGCACGAACATTTCGCCTGAGGATGCCTCCAACGTGCGAGGCGAAACGTCGCGAGGAGAGGAGAGAGAGCCATCGACGCGGCTGTCCCAAGAGAGCAGCTTTTCGAAGCAATCATCATCAAGCTCAGTTCCATTTTTTTGTAGTTTGAATGATACCCGGGTGCATTCTCTAGGATATAAGCTTCCTCCGTCTCTAAGTATTAACAAGCATACATTTCCCCACGCTTCTTAGCACAATTTTGAGATTGTTCGAACGTTAGTTAAAAACTTTTTTTCAGAACCACGTCGTTAGCAGGTAGCGCACGATGAATACAAACGTTCGTGTGGTGGCGCATTGCTATGTTAACAATAACCGCCATTCGCCACTAAGCGAATGTGACGTCCCCACAGGTGCCTGTGCCAGGCCAGGTGCACTTTAAGGTCACGCGAAGCGTCGAAGCCTCACCTGGAGGTCACGGTAAAGACCCAGGTGTTATAGATTTCCTCACGGAGATGATTGGCAGATGCACCACTTGTGCTCCCTACTCTATCAACTCGCTCTGTTTTAGCCGCCCGACGCTCCGCTCGCTGTTGTGAGCGTCGCCCCACTGCCCTCCGCTATGTTAACAGACACAATGACGCACGCTAATTTAAACCTTCTGACCTCGTAAGCGGAAGAATGGCAAACGGAAAATTGAAACGAGGCTTCGAGTGTCCCACAAGCTAACCCTGAACACTACGCTTCATATTGACGTACAATATGTCAGTGAAATCGTTTAAAATAGACAATCTTACAAAATGTGTTCGTATTAATTCCAAAATGTGAAAGTTGTGAGATATTTTGCCCGAAGGCAAATCACATATAATGGCAAGTACATTTCATACTCATCAGCACAAAGATATAAGAATAGCACGCGCCTGAATCCGTTAAGACAGAGCCCATCCTTCTGTCTGCATTATTCAGGCTTTCTGGGCCATTTTGGTTATTTTGGCATTTGCATCACGGTTCACAACCCGAGCTGCTTGTCGCGTTATTGCGCTGCAACCTTTTCGCCATCATTAGGTGACAGCTGCCAACAGCACTCAATGAAGCTGCCAAAGCAATGCGTAGGATAATTACCTGCAGTGGAAGCCATCCCCTGTTATTAGTCTGGATTGACTGCGTCGAGGACGCATGCAGGAACCCAGAAATAAAGGACACGTGGCAAATGTCTAATGTCTATCTAAATAGGAAAAGAAATGCTCATTTCGGTGCGTACAAGCCTAGGTGCGCGAACGCAATTGTCAATTGCTTACAGTGATGCGGCATGTACACTCAGAGCGGGCCATTAGAAGGGACGGGAAGTGTGGCCGAGAACAGCTTTCTAATCCTGTACTAGTTGTACAATGCCTGACCAGATAATGGGATGAGAGATCGTTCATCGTTTGTTCATTACAGCACAATAATAAGGGACACCCCGGCTCTCACGGGCATTTGTACATTAGGCAACTATTTGAGTCTCAAAACATTCCCAAGTTTGTGGTTTTGCATACACTTCACTGATGCACACATAAGAAAAACATATTATGTACTTGTCTTTAGTCCGCTATCTTTTTAGCAGTCGGTCCTACACTGAAACTGAATCAAAAGAGCAAGAATAAAGCAGTGGCAAAGTACGCGAGTTCGAGAAAATGGTTAATGAGGCTGCCGAGACAGACCACCAAGCGTACTTCTTTCATCAACAGGGCAAGGCACAGCGTCTCACCCCAGTGAGAAATAACGCAAGGCTGATGTTGCTTGCAGTGAGAATAATATACGGGAAGCTGAGCCAGAGCAGAGATTGCTACATGTAGCCCGTATAAAGCGTTTGTTAGGGTGATTAAAAGTTGGTCCTCTCGTACACAAAACATGTGCACTCAAGAGATAAAAGCTATATTTTACGGTAAGTGAATCGATTGCATTCCATAATGTCCACGCTATTTGGTTTTACTGAAAACGTATCGTTGCTATTATTTGGCATTTTATAATATTTGTTTGGAACATTGATTAAGACGGATTTATATTTTAAGACATGCTAGTAATGGTGGTGCAATTGCACATTTCTGGATGAACATTTATTCTTAATTTATTTTAAATGCAGGTCACATCGCAATATGCACATGGGGATTCATAATAACCATTACAGGCTTCATTTGCATGCTCAATTTATGAAATACTTCTTAGCAAGCATCATTACACCCATGCAATAGATGTTTTTACAGGGTCTATGAGTCCAATGTGGACAAAATGCGATTGGTAAATCCACGAGAAATCCGTGGAGGTACCGAGATTTAAAACCAGAGCTATTGTTGGTAAGGTTTGCATACATTGCACACTTGGAAGAATATTATAAGTCAAATGGGTATTTTCTGAGGTTGAATTTTTTGTTTAATCACTTTACCAACAACCTACACGATAGACGAATTGCTCCAACAGTTCTCACACATTATTAAATCATCATCATTAGACAATTGGGCAAGAAAACGCTGCAGCAGCAGCGTATTATCTCTCAACATACTCTCCAAGCAATCGTATGTGATCCTAAAACCTCCACGTTTTGCAAGGTGTTAATAACAAATATTATATGTGCAAATAACTAAAAAGTACCAGGTGTTCAGCAACATCTCGGGTATGATTTGAAAGAGGTAATAGTTTTAAACAATATTTGATATTGCTGAAGATCAGACTACAATATAAATAAATGCTATACCACGCACATATTTATTACATTTTGAAGATATGATTCAGTGGTGCGAGGAATCCGCAGAAAGGCAGGGGAGAGGGGAAGGCAGCCATCCAATGTGCCTGCACCAACGTTAACCAGACATTGCGTCATGAATTGTGGGAGGAAACCAGAGAACCCCGGGGAAACACACGCAGAACAGAGGAAGAACACACAAATCCCCCCATACAGAAAGGCGCCCAATGCAGAAATCAAACCACATCGGGCAGAACTCTTTCACTTTGAGGCACTGCCAACATTTTACTTGGAAGTCATATAACCGTGCATAAAAGTCTCATTGTCTCATTGCCAGTAACCGCCTATCCCGGCAGACACAGGCCACAAGGCAGGGATATACCCACGATGGGACGCCAGTACATCACCGAGCATTGCGGGCAATTTAGTCTGCAAGCCAACTAACCTATGCAATAGCATGTTTTTTGGACTATGGTAGGAAACCGGAGTGCCCGGTGAAAACCCACGCGAACACAGGGAGAGAACTCGCAAACTCCGCACAGTGAGGCACCCGAGCCGAGATTCGAACCCGAGCCGAGATTCGAACCCGAGCCGAGATTCGAACCCGGGCCCTTCTTGCTGTGAGGTGACAGCGCTACCCACTGGGCCACCGTGCCGCCCAAGTAAAAAAGTTGTTTGTGCAAATGTCTTTATTGAAAATAAAGGATTTCTCGAATAAATCGAACCACAGGAGACACATACTTGTGATGCTCCAGATGAATTACCTATGGTGCCATTTATATGGGGCACCCTGTAGTGCGATGAGAACCATTTGAAATATGTATTGTCCGTGCTAAATATGTACAGTTGACAACCCTATTACATATTCAAGCTTTTCAGCGTATCATGTAAGTATATTGGCGAATATTTAACCAAATTTTCCACTCAGCCATTTAATTGTAATTCTTTTAAAATGTATGGCATTCATGGACATCTTAGGTCATGCGAATATTATATTTGTTTGAAAATGTAAAGCAATTTAAATGTGATTGCACTGGTAATGATGATTGCTTCCAAGAGCTGCTCATTTGGAATAGCCGTATCGATCGCTCTCCCTCTCTCCTTCACAAAGTTTCGCCTCCCACGTGTCGAGAAAAAGGAGCGGGGGGAGACTCAATCGATAATTGATCGATTCGCAAGAGAGCCGAGTGATTACCGATGCTGCGCCCCCTGACATGGGCAGGGGGCCGCGCCTCTTCCGTTCGGTCCCAGCGTATGTCCGCATCTGTCGCGTTACTCGACGGGGGCAGTTGAGATGTGCGTGGGGAAAAAACAAACGGGGAGAGGGCAGAGCGAAGGCTGAGACTCGCAAATGGGAGGAAGGGGATGGGGGGGCAGGGAAAAATAAAATCTGCGCAGAAACGCGAGCAAACGGTCATGAGTTGAGCACACGGGGGGAAGAAGCGAGATGATCGCTTCCAAGAGCTGCTCTCTCGGAAGAAACGAGACGTCAGCTCTGGGCGCTGTAACGAGCAGCGCCCAATGTCACATGGAGCAGGGCAGTGTCGAGGAGAGTGGCGGTGACTGCACAAGCCATGCGATCTACGGCAGGAGGATTGACCTGATTTAGATGCACGGTCACAGCACGGCATGGAGGTGATCGACGATGCCCCGTTCGTGAACGTTATCAAACTGCGACGATGTAGGTGTTCACGGCTCGGTGTGTGAGAATCGCTCTACACAGCCGTTCTTTCGGGCATAGCCGCGTCGAGTGTCCCTTAGCATTTGCTTTGTGACGTTTCGCCTCGCACGTCGGAGGCATATTAAGGCGTTCTGAACGGTTTCGCTGAAACGTGTTGCGGTGTACATGTGCGGCGCCTTCTGCGTGTTCGTATGATGTTGAAAACAGCCCATTATTAATCGAGCGTTCGACAGCTGACTCAGTGCTGAACCGGCATAACTGAAATCTATGCGGCCAGCCACCCGGGATTAAACAAGGTTTTCACTTAGCGGCGATGGTTTCAGCTTGAAAACCAGTCTAAATACTTGCTGCTGTCCAGGTTCATTGCCAAGACTTACTTGCCCCCAGTGCCCTGAGTTGTGAGTTGCGTACCACTCCGCGCTGGACAACTGTTAAAAAGAACCACGTAGCTCAACGCTTCCTTCCAGCTTAAATAACTGCTTAACCGTGAGACTGCATGACAAACAATGCCGTTATATTGGTCCTGCGCTAAATTGAGCCACATTCCAGCTTTGCCCTCGTTTGGAGAGGGTGTTGGAGGCGCGCGCTGTGTGGACCTGCAGTCACTCAGAGCTACTGCAAACTCAGCAATGTGACATCTGTTCCCGCGAGCCCTTCTCTATCATGTAAAATGTCATCCGGATCTTTTGTTCTTCTCGTGACGTTACGCCGACAGCACAACCGGAATGAAATTGGTCAAGAATATGACAAATGTTTAGGTTTTTTTTTATTATTATTGACCATATGTACGCCGTATACAATACAACACAAACCTAGGCAGGCATAGCAGCCTATCGTGGGGTCACCGGAAACACAAGATACCTTAATTTAAATGTTAGTTTGCACCCGGTGCCTTTCTGTGTGGAGTTTGCATGCTCTCCCCGTGTCCGTGTGGGTTTTCTCCGGGTACTCCGGTTTCCTCCCACAGTCCAAAAGCATGCTCCTGGATAGGTTGATTGGCTCGCAGACTAAAATTGTCCCGCAATGCCCGGCGTTGGACTGGCGTCCCGTCGTCGGGTGTATTCCTGCCTTACGCCCTGTGTTTCCGGGATAGGCTCCGGCTCACCGTGACCCTATATAGGATTAAGCGCTTTCAGATAGTGAGATGAGATGAGTTTGCACCTGTAAACTTGTTAACTCGCTTGCAGTGGAATATACAAAGACAAAGATCGCCCGTTTAGCCTCACAAACTGTAGGGTCAAGTACCATTAACGAGCACACATATATAGGTCAAGAAGGCACAAGAGGAGGTGGGTGACCAGCACCACACGCAGTCGACTGTCTCCATAGTGGCAGTGGCACATTGCACCAGGTACTTATTTGAGGCTGAGTCGACCTGGAGGATGCCCAACATCGGTTCATAAAAATAGTCACTGGTGTTCGTCATGAGTGGAATTCGAACGCGGGTCGCCAGGTTTGTAGCTCAGTGCGCTTGCCACTGAGCCACCACTCCCCACAAATAATACAACGGAGGACACATGTGCTTCCGCAGATTTCTGCTGTGCTAATAACGCCAGTTTTAAATTGATTGCATTGCTCTCAGGAACTTAGAGTGTGGAAAAGAACATTGTGCGCGTAGCATTAGTGCTTTCCCTCCTTGTGCGCAAAAGAACAGCTCTCGAGCCCATTTTAACATATTCCACAAGCACGGCAGTGCACAGCTATTGAATTTACTCTTTTCCCAAAAGTCTGCCCTAGGGCTTGTAATGCGGAAAGTTTGTGCATACAACACTTTATATCAATTTGATACACTTAAAATACTGTTCATCTCTGCAGCGTATCCACGGTGTGGTTGAAGAACACCCAATTTCCTTCAAATATGAAAAAAAAACCTATTTTAATGCTTTTCTATTTTGCTTCTGCAATATAATATGCAATGGTTTTTTTTTTAAATTGCTTGCCAAAATATAAAACGCTTACTTACATTTTAGAAGATTTGGATAAATTTGGCTATGGAATGTAGCATGTGCTAGGCAACAGATCTTCAAGGCGGTGAAACGGTGCCAATTCCAATGACAAACCTAAATGTAGTTTTAAGAGAGTTTTAGTTTTCCCATTTGTGAACAATTGCTGCATTTAATGCTGCCTGTATATCCGCTTGTGGTAAATTAGCGCGACATTTCCTCCCCATTAGATGCCGGATTTGTTTGAACAATGTAAGCACTGCTCGCATTGGTGTAAACCTACAAGCAATAATAATAATAATTGCATTTATGGAGCGCTGTTCACCCGAGGGTCACAGAGCGCTGCACAGAGCTGCGGAGAGAACGGCACATCAGCCACGAGATAAGAACGGCAAAGCAGCAATAACGTATTTTTTCGAGGTTTTTTTTTTTTACAAATGCGAGCTGCGAAAGGAACAGCGAGTCATCAACATCAGGACAGTTCAACTGAAAGTAAAACGGCAGCAACACATTTTAGGGCATAAAAGAAGCGATTTAAAAAAACAATTCTGCAACAAACATTGAAGGAATAAATGTTCCCGAACAGACGCAGGTCGGAAGAGAGCCAACATCCTAGCACGGCACCATTGAGCCGCATCAACAGTCCTAGCCGGAGGAAGGAATAAATATTCCCGAGCGGGCGCCAAGTTGGAAGAGAGCCATCATGCCAGCACGACAATATATATTATTCATGTTGCACATGTCACATAAGTATAAAATAATCTAACAATAATTACAATGCGAAACATCTATGATTAATAGTTGTAAGGTAAACATAGCTAAATTAGGCTAGGCACTATAACGTTCTTTTAAAAAACACGGTGGTGCACTTTAACATATTATTTAATATGCATCTCAATCTGTGGAGCAGGCTCTCAGTCATCTGATTGAGAGGTAAAGTGCTAAACTAATTCATCATTAGTAATCCTGTAGGTGGATTTTTACTCACCACAAGAACATCAATTCTCTACCACAGGCAAAGGACTACCAACAATGATAAGTGCCACCTAATACTGAATCCATCTTGAGCACACTGTAAAATTGTCCGTACAGGAGGGTGCATGCCCAATTGTATGTTCAAAGTGATCCAGTCACTGGAGGTAAGTGCTGTGGGGAAAGATGCGCATGCATCGGTTGACCCCTCTCTCCTCTTGCAAACTCACTGAGAGGTGCCACGTAAAAAATCTGCACCCGTACTCTTGGAAGAAAGTAGTTTACCCGCGTTTTATCGTTCAGAAACATGGTCCCTTTTCCTCTACTTGCTCTGTATATCCCCGAGTCCACTCTAGAATACGTGCAAAGTATCAACTGATGCGTCATAATATTGCTCAATGATATTCAGTCACTTTTGTAGGTAGTTGCATTTGTCCACACGCCGAAATTATGGGTTTCGCGTCTCCGACGGGTTTTTTTTAACGCTTTGCTACATACAGACGGAGACCTTACAACCATGTTTTAGTGCAAGGTGCGACAAAGTTGCTGAATGGCATCTTGGGTCGAAAGCAAGATTTCCATTTGAGATACCAGAGCAAAATGCTCAATGACATA
>JAZEWT010000024.1:5466778-5482716 GCA_036362905.1 Mordacia mordax | reverse complement strand
TATAGGGTCACGGTGAGCCGGAGCCTATCCCGGAAACACAGGGCGTAAGGCAGGAATACACCCGACGACGGGACGCAAGTCCATCGCCGGGTATAAGTAAATGACTATTCCATAATGAACCGCAAAACTTTACATCTATAAGAATGAAAAATAGTATTACTTGGCGATTCATTTCAGCTGCCGGCTATTGCATTTCTAAAATAAAGCCGTGAAAGCTAAACTAATTGGCTCTGTAAACGAGTGTTGCACATTTATTATTTATCATGCTGCAAATACTACACATCTGAGTAAAATTGTAATTTAAAAAAAATATATACCTATTGATGAACTTCTGATTCTTGGCGATTGTATAACTCTTGATGGCAGAGATGATTGCCAAACCATCTCAGTGAGGTTCTAAGAGAACGAGTATTGGGCTGCCGCCCACCCCTGCTGTGCAATCAGCCAGCGAGTGTAATGTGTCCAGGCTCCCTCATGCTGCAAAGAACAATCCCAGTGATTGAGCTTGCAGCTGGCATCATTGTCTCATTACCCCACATTGTCTCATAACCCCTTCGTGTGCACCCTCGTGCCATTCCAAAGCCTCGTCCCGTGAGACCAAGCTCTCTTGCCTCCAGCCGGGCGCAAGCCGATTCTATTTTAGAGAATTGCTCTCGAGGGCTTTTCTTTCGCAATAGGCTGATGATGAGAATTGTCGAAGGAGGAACGCTTGACGCTGCCATCCTGAAACAGCAGCTCGAGAGAAAATGTTCATACAATATGACGAATTTGCCAATATTTTTTGGTTATGAAATTTAATTTCTTATTGAATGACAGCCCTGTTTCGCTATCTAAACCCATAGACTAGACTTTTAATACGTCTGGTTAGGGTCAAGGAATAGGCCAACTACCATCTGGCAGGGCTCTGAAACATCTTTTGGTGCAGCCACGTTCCACCAGCACTGGTCAGTAAGCAATTGCAGGACTGCAGATATTTACCTGTACCCACGCCTGATATGCACTTTGATATAAAAATAGTACGGCCATGTAGCCCTCGAGTGAAAAGCGCTCTGGAAGTGCAAAAATTATTTTGTGTAGGGATTTAAGTTTTTAGGGTGCGAATTGCTTTCCCGAGTTTGTCGTTTGGGGCGGCGCGGTGGCCCAGTGGTTAGCGCTGACGCCTCACAGCAAGAAGGTCCCGGGTTCGAATCTCTCGGCTCGGGTGCCTTTCTGTGTGGAGTTTGCATGCTCTCCCCGTGTCCGCGTGGGTTTTCGCCGGGTACTCCGGTTTCCTCCCACAGTCCAAAAGCATGCTCCTGGATAGGTTGATTGGCTCGCAGACTAAAATTGTCCCGCAATGCCCGGCCATGGACTGGCGTCCCGTCGTCGGGTGTATTCCTGCCTTACGCCCTGTGTTTCCGGGATAGGCTCCGGCTCTCCGTGATCCTATATAGGATTAAGCGGTTTCAGATAATGAGATGAGAGATGAGATGAGTTTGTCGTTCGAGAAAGATCACCTCCTCCCCCTCGTCTCTTTCGCCTCCCACCTTGCCAGAAAATACCTCCAACATGAAAGGTGAAACAACGTGAAGGAGAGGGGGGTCGCTCGACACGGCTAGCCCAAACGAACAGCTTTGCAAAGCAATGATCAACATGGATCAACATTGCAGTGTCAATGCTATTCATTAATTTCAAACGGCACAGGAGTGTTAATCATAATCTCACCAGGCCTTGCCAATTTGCTACATTGACTTGAAAATGCGTTTGAAGGTCGAGAACAGCTCTACCGTCACAACCAAGTTCAAGGTTTTCCCTTCGTCACTATTGTTGTTCACCATGGGGGGGGGGGGAGTTTCCAATTGCAATTCCATCAATTAAATTTGCCCGATCATAGCAATTTCTCAGAAATGCTTTTTTGTCTCTTAAATAATCATTTTCTGTAATTTGTGTCTTTTGTCATGCTATTAATTTCTAAAAGTCTACATGTAACACGGTAATGCCATATAATTATAGTTTTATACACCTTATTTTTAAAGGGGGACAAGAATATAAAGCAATCTTTGCCAGATAATTTAGTTGTTCATTTTGTGTAACTTGTATCAAAATGATGCTCTACCTTACCAATATATATATTTTTTATAAACCTTTTAAAAATCTTACCAAAGACAACATGTCTCGGCACAGTGATAGGTATTATATTATTGAGGATACAGAGGTAAAGATTACATTGTTGCATTGCGTTTGTATTATTTCTAATAGGTATTACATTATTGAGGATACAGAGGTAAAGTTTACATTGTTGCATTGCGTTTGTATTATTTCTAATCGCAAACAGAGGTTGTTGCAAGTCATTTGGGAATAGTTATTCCTGAACAGCGTATGGATGAATTGTACATTGATCAGATGCAGTAAGTGTGCCATTTAAAATCAGTCGGTCTTTGTTTCAGCTGGAAAGAACCATTTCGCCACGTAGCTCTTTTTAACAGTTGTCCACTGAGGTGTGGTTAACAAGTAATCAGCATGCATCGGTAGTAGAAACTCAACATAGATACGAAACACATTAAGCAAATGAACGTATAAAATTGTACCAGATTGCATTTACGTTATTCAATGTTTTATACAATGAACTTTATATCAATTACAATTGAAGTAAAGCTGATTTTAAATATACCTTTGTATAATGCTTAGTACACCTGCACACAAGGCATCATATTAGTATGGGATACATTTTATATCGTGATTAAAGAAATACATATAGCCTACACAGAGAAAAACTTGGAAAAATATATTCTATGATGGAATTATTTAAATTACGTTAAATATTGTCCGCAAATCTTCACTAAATTTTGGTTTCCAAAAATGGCTTCCACTTATCAGAAGCAAAACCACATAAACCTGATTCTATATAAAGCATGAGGCTCATTTTTATATTTTCTGTTACATTAGTAAAATAATAAATTTACCCAGTCTTGTTATAAAATATGTATGAATGTACAACTTTTAAAGCATCCTCACTGAATACAAAATTGAAGCAAAAAAATCTGCCTTTAAATATTTTTTTAAAGAGCCGTTGCATAACCGTTGGAAAGAACGTCTTACATTTTCAAATTCCCAAGAGAGACATCAGCTGCAATAAACATCTAGCGCTAACTTCACTCCCAAAAAGGCTGGTAATGTGTCAGGTTATTCTGCTGACGGTGTAATTTGCCTTCAATCCTACCAATTGCCTCGTCACAGCTTTACATTCGAACAAAAAAAGAAAGAAATGGGGATATAATAGCCATATCGTTAGAGTCCTCGGATGTGTTTGTGAAGAGAACCACGCGTTATTCGACATTGTATCCGACGTGTAGCACTGTGTGCTGCGAGCTTCTTCACGGACTGGAGAAAAAAAAAACCCGTTATGTTTGCTGATTTGCTGTTCTTACGTCGTTGTTGTTGCCGACACGCCGTTCTCTCCGCAGCTCTGTGCAGGGCTTTGTGACCCTCGGGTGAAAGGCGCTTTAGAAGTGCAATTGTTATTTTTATTCGCTGGTTAATCGAAGACGCACCTCGCACGTGGAGAAATGTGAGAGACAAGCAACGTGGCTTATATCCTGGAAACTCATCACAGCTATGCAGTTCACGAGAATATGCGTACTGCAGTGGCTAAAACTTTGCGGGGGTTTATTCGGTCTCAGTACAATTGTCATCATCATTAATAGTCACGGACTCCGCAAGATCAATATCTTTTTTTTATGCTTTTCTAGATATTTGAACGGTGACAAATTGAGCAGTAGCAGCCTCTGTGCTTAATAACGAAGGCTGGCAAAATCAACAGCCATGACAAGCGTCAGGTTACATCTGGCATCTCAACAATAAGAGCAAGTGAACTTTGGATAAATCGCCCGTGAATTAATTGTGTGGGTTTCTTTGTGTAGCGCTCCCACAATGTGGTCTAATTACCGTGCGAAATTTTGTGCTAAATGTGTATGATCGCATGAACAAAGACCTACCCTACCCCATCCTACAACATAGGTGCTTTGTATTATCATGCAGTCATGGGTGTCCAAATATTAAATTTTTTAAATGAATCAGCGGCTAATTGAGCCGTAATCTACCCCAAATGCGACTGGTATTTCACGTGGCCACCGCGCAAGTCGCAACGTGCCCTCCCTGCAGGCCTTGAGCGGGCACCGTGGTGCCAAACCTGCAGGGCTATGAGAGGACATGGTGGCAAGTCAGTGGACTCTGCCAAAATTGGAAATGGGACATTTGAACCGTATGGTGAAAGGCCTCAAGCAAAGAAACCCATTAAGGTAGATACAACGTTTAAATGGGGGGTAAATTAGCAAAGCACTGTGCATATCAACCATTAGAGGTAGTTGTGGCATAGTATAAACCTGATGAAGTAGTGTTATTAAGGTTGGGTGAATTGCTTGTTTATATTATAATGTGTTAGTTCTGTTTTTCATGTAAATCGTTAATGTATATGACAAGGCAAGCTGAAACATGGACATCGCGCGCTGCTCCAAGACTCTGGAATGCGCTTCCACTGGAGATTCGTTCAGCTGAGTCCTTGGGCATCTTCAGATCTCGTCTCAAGGCTCACTTGTTCCGAAAAGCTTTCAAGTCCTCTGGCTAGGACTATTGATGCGACTCAGTGTTGTCGTGCCAGGATATTGGCTCTCTTCCGACCTGCGCCTGCTCGGGAACATTTCATCTTTTCTCGTATGTTGATGAATTATATTTTTTTGCTGACTTTGTCCTGCAATTTATCGCTACTGTTTGACATTCAGTTGAACTGTTCTGATGTTGTTGTGGCGTTCTTTCCACAGCTCGGATTTGTAAAAAACCCAAAATAACCGCTATTGTTGATGATTTTCCGTTCTGTCACTGTTGTTGACGTGCCGTTCTCCCCGCAGCTCTGTGCAGCGCTTTGTGACCCTCGGGTGAAAAGCGCTCTATATATGCCATTATTATTATAGTGGAGAATGTGGGAGATCAATATGTGGATCATATTATCTCAGGTTGTCTGCCAAATCACTCCAGGCAGAGAAAAAAATATACAACTCCTCTCATCCATCAACACTTTGCAAATGAGAGGAAGCCATACAACAAATCAAGATAGGGCACAAACTTCAGATAATAGAAAGGAATTGGGGCTACAATGGTAGTTTGTGTGCACCCTACAGCTACCATAGATAACAAGTGACAGTTAACAAGGTGACAACAGAACTTCTTCTGGAGAGACCGGTTATTAGATTCATCTGCAGTCCGTTTAATGCGATGTGCTCTTTATAGTAATCAAATATACACACACACGACATCTGGGTGACGCACGGGCATAGCAGCGTAATCTGACATGAGGAAGTGATGTGGAATGATTACATGTGCACATATACGTATTAGAAAAACTCAATCACAGCCCGAGAATGTTAATGGTAATGAAGTATGCTTTGGATGAATGGACACGGAATGGGGAGAGCGGGATGGATGCTGAATGGAAATTTAATTTACCAGATTAGTCTTGCTGCGTGCGTGTTTCGACACATCGTTCCAATGTTGGCTCCAAAGCCATGGTTTATATTAAAAAATAACCTCCTTCCGACACCACGAATAAACAATGCATTTAATGTACTGCTAAGATTAGGATAAAATAGTACGTGGTTACAGAAGAAACAAAATTAATGAAAAGGGTTGCAACTTCATTTGGGTCACAATACATCATCAGTATATCTTGCGCTTTCGCTATTGCGGAAATGCGTGCACGATTTGCATATCTTTTAATAGCATTTCATTGGATTTTTAAAAATGTTGCCATTGAAAGTCACCTTGTGAAAAAGCCAAATGAGCCAACTATATAAAAAAACAATCGAGTGAATCCTCAGACACAGCAGGTGCTTACCCACAATGCCATCTGGCCATGTTTTCCAAGGCACGAAGCAATACCGATTTTACTAGATTGCACTATTAAGACAAAATAAAATCTCACTCAGTTCAGATCTTATTCACGACACTCATAGCGCAAGGCGATCACGAAGGCGTTATGCTTCGCAAACTGGTGTAGTCTCCCATTTGAGCATAGATGTCACGGGAGTTTTACCACAATCAGTAATTCACGGTTACACGTCACTTTGCAAAGTTGTACCACGACAACTTGTGCGTGCGCCGCCACTTAACCACGTCTTTGTCGCGTTTGTACATAAAACATTTATGCTTTACTCGGGCTAAACTCTGAAATCTCGAAGTGCCCCCCCCCCCACCACGGATTTTTTCTTGGCATATCTGCACGATGAACTTGTACGAATAAAAAACAAGACTCGAAGTCTCCAAGGATGGCCTGGCAATAATGTCTCATATGGAACATAACAAGCGCGATAACCAACTGAGTGGTGGTGGCGTTACCACGGTGTTGGCGACAGATTAAATACGAATCATGCTAACACCTCATTGTCACACAGGTGTGCGTGCATCTTGCAAGTCTGAGCCACCAAACCCATCCAACCCCACTGAAGAGTTGTTGGACCACAGGCATAAACCAACGTATATCTAATTATTATTGGTATCTATCAGGCCACTGCAGGTTGATGATCTCTCCGAGTGGCAACCATCCCTCAGGGTACTGTGATGTAATGATCCACCAAGCACCCTCACGTGAACTAATGTTATCGATCCATCTTCTCGGTGGATGATGCCACAGACACGTTCCATTCCTCAGTTGCCACGACCTCAATGTCATTTACGCTTGGTCATTATGCCTTCTGGCGACACGTTCTTCTCACGCACACGTATTTTTCTTAATAAATTAAAATCTGTATTTTAACCTGCCTTGTTTTATGGCTCATGTTTTTTCTACTTCTCTCCCCCCCCCACCCACTCCAAAAAATAATTCCTACCGTACATCTGTCCATGCCTTTTTACTAGCAACACCTGGAGCGAAATCTCGGGCATAATGCCGAACAATAGACGACATAACCTGAACTCACAATGACAAATGCCGACTGCTCATCCTGCAGATAATGGGTACAATTGAACACTGGGTGACGCTTTTCATTCGTAAAATAAACGTGAAAACAGGAAGGATTGTTAAGTGAGTAGTAGCATTTTCTGTAAATCAATTATGACCTGAATAAACTGAAGGTCAGAAAATAGGGCACTTGGAGGCGTCTGACTTCCAGTGCATTAAATGAAATTACCTTTATTTTTACCATGGCATTTATCTTAATTAAAAATACGTGCAACAATAAAGAAACCTAGGTTACATAGGTTGCCACAGGGGTATGCATAGGGATGAGAATGGTGTTTGATGATATTCCAGATGGTGATTTGACATGAGCAATATTACCACAGCCATCCTTAAATGCGGCCACACGGATCACCTTGTGTGGCCGCAAAAACCGTGTATCATGAAATTGCTTTCAATCCTGGCAAGGTGTTTCACACTGGTAATTCGTTTCCAAATTACAATGAAATGACAGTGGGAAATAAGAGATGCGATTCCATTTAAATTGCCTACCTGGCCATTCAACCACGAAAGGTATACTGTGTTCTCTGAAAGAAAAAAAACACATTGCATGCTTAATCGTTATCTTGTGTTTTATGGCCAAGCAAATAACACGGCGCCAATCCGCAGTGTACCTGGCACTAAGCCCACATTTCAATGAGGAACACTACGTTGCCAATGCAGCGCAATTATATATTTTTAAGTCAGTGCCTCGTAAGTCTGCGATTTGGCATTCATCAGACATTAAACATACCTAAAAGCCACTAAATACTGCTTTTCAAGTTTTCTGTTGAACTGCATAAAAAAACGGAAGCTGTGTAACAAAACACCATTATTATAGACTTCACGTGCCTTGCGCCCTGTGTGTTCCGGGATAGGCCCCGGCTCACCGTGACCCTGTACAGGACTAAGCGGTTTCTAGCAATGAGATGAGATGATACGCGCGAATTTGCACTAGTGTTATTTAAGACAATATGACTTGTTTTCCCTTTTCTGCTCCTTGAGAATATTTTACCGATCACTACGCATTTAATCTTCAATTTGCAAGGAAAATAAATTTAAGTTCAAGCACTTGAAACGTGATGACTCAATTATATTTATTCCTTCATCCAGTCTACCACCCCAGCAAACTAGCTGTTGGGATTCAGGAGTTTCTGAACCAAATAAAGCAAATATGTAATTAACTATTTCGCAGCAATAAACTAACAATTAAGATCTCCTGCTAAACATGCTAAAAGCGAAGATACACGAAGCACTAATTTTGGTTAGCAGTCATTAGCTTTTATTACTTTGAAGCAATTAAATGTAAATGCTGTTTCTTGCACCTTAGGGGAGAAAATTAACTATTTTGTCTATGTCACAAATTAATTGTTATAATTAGTATAGCTGCTGGATGTTTAAACTTTGAACTTAAAAGCATGTTATGCTTGACTATATGTTGATATTCCTCACGTTTGTGAATGTTCACTTGGATCCTTAAACGATCCACTGCTTATACAATAACATTTTTTTTTAATTCAACAACCCTGATTTCAATCCAGCAAAAAACAAACATTTAAAAAAAAATAGGAACCCAAATAATTCACATTTCGGCACAGACAACTTGAAATTATTTTCCACGCACCAGAGCTCTGGTATTTTACACACAATGCTACACTGTGTGTGGTGAGTGCCCTCTACTGGGTAATTTATATAGCAACTGTTAACGTCTCCACATGTCATTGTCTCATCTCATTGACAGAAACCGCTTTGTCCTGTACAGGGTCGCGGTGAGCCGGAGCCTATCCCGGCAGACATAGGGAGCAAGGCAGAGATATACCCACGATGGGACGCCAGTCCATCATCGGGCACTGCACACAATTATCCTATGCAGCAGCATATTTTTTGGAGTGTGGCAGGAAACCGGAGCGCCCGGCGAAAACCCACGCGGACACGGGGAGAGAACATGCAAACTCCACACAGAGAGGCACCCGAGCCGAGATTCGAACCCGGGACCTTCTTGCTGTGAGGCAACAGCGCTAACCACTGGGCCACCGTGCCGCCCCAGCACTACAATGTTGGACCACAGTCTCAGCTTGGGACCACCTGAGGATTCATGAGCTGGAGACCACGGGACCGTGAAGATGATTAATGACGGAGACGGGGCGAGCTCAAGGCCCCACAGCCCCAACAGTGACGCCATCATCCATTTATACAGATGATGCGACAACTCACACTGCACTTTAACGCGTAAAAATAAAAGAAAGATTCACGAATGTGCACGTCACCTTTTCGCAGGGGCCACGCTAATCGTCTCTGTAGCGTTCCAACATTAGTATATGTTCTGCCGGAGCAAGTACAGGAGGCTGCATACTACAGTTCATGATAAATACATGCACATGCAAAGGTAATGCACTCGTTGCGCAAACAACTCAAAACACATCTTGCGGGGACACAGTTGAAAAAACACAACGGTATCAAGGTGGCACGTGATCAAAACTGTTTAGTAAATAGGCGGATGAGAGCAGGCAGAGGCACTTTTGGAAATCTCAACAACGAAAAGCAACATGCCAATGTGGCTAATGGTCCGACAGAAATGTGTGCTCTGTGCCTTATTTGGTTTACCTTATTCATTGATATGCAATATTTGCGCACAATACACACGTGTGAATACCCACTGGCCACGCATAGTTTTTCTTTCCCTACCAGCTGCAATGCACACAACATACATTTATTTAATTTGTGGACTCAAAAGGGCCTTTTGTTTGTGAAACTCTACACCAGAGCATTTATGAGGCCACAAGAGGCCTGCTCGTGTGAGACAATCGTAGGATTAAACAAAAAATATTTCATAAAAAGCCGAAACACTTGGCACATTTTCATTATGCTGTGAAATCTAAGACCATAACAAAGAAAACTAAATTTGCAAACTATTTGTCAGACAAAACTGAGATTTGGGTGCAATCACGACACTATTAAAACATTTCACATTATTGAAACGGATCTGCAATACTTTGTGCAGTGGTTCTCCAATACGTGGCTGTAATGTATGGAATTGGGCTGCACGATGGTCAGGAGGTGGCCGTAGAGCGATGGAATGCGTCCATCATCGTCCTGCTCGAAGCCTTAACGCCCATGTTCACGAGTTGTCTCCATGTCCTCCGGTTTACTCCCACCTGCCGAATACTCATTAACGCAACTGGGCCAACATGGAAATGGAGTATAGTTCCGTTAAAGTTTTGACGTTGTGAAGCTTTCCTCGGTTGTTGAAATAGTTTTAGACATATAAATCCTGCAGGGCGGCACAGTGGCCCAGTAGAGAGCGCTGTCACCTCACAGCAAGAAGGGCCCGGGTTCGAATCTCGGCTCGGGTGCCTTTCTGTGTGGAGTTTGCATGTTCTCTCCACGTGTCCGCGTGGGTCTTCGCCGGGCATTCCGGCTTCCTCCCACAGTCCAAAAAAAACATGCTGCTTCATAGGTTAATTGGCTTGCAGACTAAATTTCCCGCAGTGCCCGGTGATTGACTAACATCCGATCGTGGGTATATCCCTGCTTTGCGACCTGTGTCTGCGGGATAGGTTCTGGCTTACCACGACCCTGTAAGGACTAAGCGGTTTTTGACAAAGAGAGGAGATGAATACTGCACATTTTATTAACGACCATAAGCTTAAACTGCCTTGACTGAATTTATAGTAATTATGCCCTTTGTGTACGCAGGTGACAATTGAGGCTGTAAATCGGTTCAGAGAATTAACGGGATGGATTACCCCAATACATAACATTATAACACATTCTTGCAGAGCATAAATAAAATTGTATGTTCGTACAGCAAAAATACATTTGAGAATTGCTTTACACAGCTGGTTTTCAGAATAGCTGCGTCGAACGAATCCAGAAAAAACAGCTATGGAGAGCAATCCTCATACATTTAGCCATTAAAACCTACATCAGCGAATTAAAATTTATTTTTACTTCTACCACAAATGTAGAGCTGAATCTATTCAGGTGCATAAAAGCTGCAGTCGTGGTCAAGAGTCTTAACCTCCTGTTAGAAATATTCTGAGAAAACGTGAACACGATTTCCACTGACAGAGATACTATGCACTTATATTACACAACTGCAAAATTCAGCAATTGAGACTTAATGTAACAATTTGATTTTAAGAATTACATTTCCCTACAAAGACAAATTTCAAGCAATCATTTCTGTTGGTTTGATTTATATGTCCTAAAAGCCTTTAGGGGTAAGCAGCCATCCTATTGATGCTTGAGGGAAAAGGGAAGTGAAGCACTATCTTTAGTGTGCTTCTGCCCTCAGGTATGTTTTCACGTTGGCGACGGAAATCCTAGGCGCTCTTGACATTTCCCATCGCAAGCAGCCAGCAAAAGTTCAAGTGCCAGACGCAATGAATGGGAACATGTTACCCAAATCCTCGGCACTTATTCACGATGCACACATGGCTATTTTCACGATGCCCTTATTAAATAAACATACGCGCTGTGGTGCGGACGATTTGTTATTTTCGCTGGCGTTTGGCTGCGTTACACAAACACAGTTCATCACGGACCGCTGCTCAATGCAATTAAACGCTCAGACACCACACTGACCAGTAGGGGGCAACTGATTGCAAATTTCCTTGCACCGCATCCACGTTATGGGTTGTTTAGTTTTGGGGCGTTAATTGGAATGCATTTGAGGCTGCATTTTCTTACATTATGTAGGGAACTTACGGCACAGGGGTTAATACACTGTGAAGTAGGTGACCTGAGTTTTATTCCCGGCAATGGCGTATATCAGAAGCTCGTATTATCTGACCTGGGGGCAGCACGGTGGCCCAGTGGCTAACGCTGTTGCCTCACAGCAAGAAGTCCCGGGTTCAAATTTCGGCTCGGGTGCCTTTCTGTGTGGAGTTTGCATGTTCTCTCCGCGTCCACGCGGGTTTTCGCCAGGCACTCCGGTTCCTTCCCACAGTCCAAAAAACATGCTGCTGCATAGGTTCATTGGCTTGCAGACTAAATTGCCCGCAGTACCCGGTGATGGACTGGCATCCCATCGTGGGAATATCTCTGCCTTGTGCCTTGTGTCTGCCGGGATAGGCCGTTGCTCACCGCGACCCTGTACAGGACTAAGCGGTTTCTGACGATGAGATGAGATTATCTGAACTGATCATGTGCCAAAATTCACGAAGCCACACTGAATTGTGCGATCAAAGTACAGTCGGGTTTAAATAAAAAAAAACTACCCATGACTCACAGCGTTGGGAAATCTACACCCAGCAATAACGAGACCCAATGACTGCAGAACATCTTTAATTATTATTTTGATCACTACTGTAGAATTTAAAATAACGTTTGAGAATGTTATTTTAAAATATTTCCATGCAACCGTGTTCATAATTTGCCAATATCCTTAAATAAGTTCTATCTTCACGTGATATTTAGGTTCCTTTGCTCCCACTGGATTAAGAGTTGGACAGCTAGCCCAAGAATAGCGTATGTACTGTTTCCAAACGTACGGTGGTGCATCAAAGCCACCGCTAAAACCTCTGGGTTGAATTCCTAATTAGTTTCTTGTCAGAATGCAGCCAAGGGTTGTTCAGTCATCTTGTATAGATGTACTGTATAACATTTGCACCATTGCCGGATGCCGATGAAAGATTGCATGAGCTAATTGGGCCCTTTCTGCTGACATAAATGCTGTCTGAACGTAAAAAAAAATTACGTCTAAATATGACCCAAAGCTGATGATGGCCATCCCTGTCTCCATCTCATTTTCACTCCACTGCCTGCTCTGTCAGTACTTGTAAAGTTAAAATGGCCCTCAAGTCATTATCAAACCACCTGCCTTGTCAGTCCAATCACGTTCCACGGACCCTTTATCCTTCTGTAAAAATAGTGTTTCTTTTCCGATCTGCGTCACAGTGCTAATCCTCCTCCTTCATACACCGCGATGATAAACTCTGGAACCCATTACCCACCTCTGTCTTACCACCTGAAAACAATTTTCAGGGCTTAATTTTTTAAGTAAATGATGTCACCAACGAACAACTCTCCGAACGACATTGCTGAGGTGATTATTTTTACAGCGACTTTAATTTTTAATCGACGACTGATTCAGTTGGCGTGCAGTATTTGCATATTAATCTGCAAAAATAAAAAAAAATAGGTCGGTTAATAAATAATCAGATTATGAATTCTAAGGTTTTTTTTGTTCAAATCCAGCTTGTTTTAGCAAAGTCCAGCTCAGCCATGGCATCTTTCTGGGCTCAGCCAAAATATGCACCACCTAGCGAGGCATCGCACTTTTTAGTTAAGAAGTATAAAGTGGACGGCACTGGGGCCCAGTGGATAGCGCTGGCGGCTCACAGCAAGAAGGTCCCGGGTTCGAATCTCGGCTCGGGTGCCTTTCTGTGTGGAGTTTGCATGTTCTCTCCTCGTGTCTGCGTGGGTTTTCGCCGGGCACTCCTGTTTCCTCCCACAGTCCAAAAACACGCTACTGCATAGGTTAATTGGCTTGCAGACTAAAGTGCCCGCAGTGCCCGGTGCTGGACTGACGTTCCATCGTGGGTATATCCCTGCCTTGCGCCCTGTGTCTGCCGGGATAGGCTCCGGCTCACCGCGACCCTGTGCAGGACTAAGCGGTTTCTGACAATGAGATGAGTAAAAAGTGGCTGCACTTTTTACTCAGGTTTCATTTAAACCGATTCGTAACGACTAGCGCAGAATCACCAACGGAAATGAGCAACTCCCAACTTTACGGAGACACTGGGGAACTTCGTCTTATTGATGCGGGTGATGTCATTTATTTATTCAACCCTTGGGAGAGAAGCGGCTCGTCCCCAACGTCAGTATCACAGCAAGAAGCCATTACAAAACAGACGTTTTGGCTTGCGGTTCACTGGCTATCTTTCCCTCGCTGTGTTTGCTCTGTTACTGCGCATGTCCGCCCATTGTTTTGATACGGCCACGCCAAGATCATCACAAGACCGACAGTCTAAGCCCCCTCCCCTTAATCCCACCCTGATCAGTCAAGTGCACCACTGCACCCCTAGGTTAATCGCAGTGTGTTAGTGTCACACTGACAAACCCAGTGCAGGAATGCAGCTGAAATTTGATTGATGCCTGATACTTGATATTGTGATTCATTACGTCTTCATTTTTTTGTGTGTGTAGACTTCTGGGGCAACAACGCCGTTTGGCACGCAGTGCCGTCTCAGCCGTTTCGGGTCATAGGCGCTATCTGCTTGGATAATTTGGGCGTGTTCAACTATTTTGCAAGAGAATGGTTCACAATTAAGACATTACCGTCGTCGAGGCAATTGTGCGCAATTAGCTTCCCGCGCACGGAACGCTGCACACATGGGCAGACATGTGGCTGCAAGAACCTTAACATTGAATCCAGACCCCCAACATTAGCAATCTTTCAAGTGGAGGAGACTTTAACTCAATAATTCCACAGCTTCGCTTCGTACAAAGGTAACACTTTCGGGAAATGCTTTATCCATTTTCGTTACGGTAAAAAAAAATGCGTTGGTGTTTGTTTTGGAGTGGGGTTTTTTTTTTAAGATTGCAAATGCCATCTTATTTTGGCAGTTAAGCCTCGGCTCTGCACGCACACTTTCAAGATCCACCCTGCTATCCGCTCACCGGGAATTAACTTGACCCATCAAGAATCATCCCTCGACAGGGAGCCTTAGAATAAGCAGAGGACTTTCGTCTCTACGTGCAACGCTCACCTACGGCCCTCGTGGATCAAACGTTGCCTTCCTGCAGTGCGGTCTGGGAGGTGGAAAAGGGCAAGGGCTGATCTCGTCATTCAACAAGGGGTTTGTGAAGCAGATAGGGCAAACACTGGACACTACAATTGGATACTTAAAACAGATTTACGTTGAGAAAAATGCTTTTTTTATGCTTAATGGCAGACAGGAAAATTATTCAAGAAATTAAGAGTGAAACCTACTTTTTTAATATGTTATACATTCAATACACCCACATGCATCAACAGGGAGACACTGACATTATTTTGACGTGCACAGCTTTCGTTTAGAATGTGGAGAATTCACGCACATCTGTACAAGAGTTTTCTGCCAAATATTCACATTACAAAAAGAAATAGAACATTAAATTATCGGTTACGCACAACGCATACAGACTGCTTATTTCGTAAAGATCGTAAGAGATGTAACATGTCCATTCTCATACATTGTCTAAACAGTAATTTAAGATTTTTAGTTTGGAAATGTATAAGGAATATTTGGAATAATTTTACAATAAAGCAGGCATTACTCACGCACTGAGATCATTACACAACGGATGATGATGATTTATAAAACATGACCCATTTACTGGCAAAGTCTTTCACCTGGATGTGTAAATCCTCCATTGGCGCTAACTTCAGTCATATTTTGACCACGTAGTTCTATTACAATATAAATGTACAAGCCTCTATTATAGTTTCCATTCCCATGGTTCCATCGCCAACACTGGCTGTCATGCGTAATGTGTAGCAAACCAGTCAGGAATCCTACAAAACACAACCCAAACATATTTTTAGTTGTGTGTATGTAAAAAGGGAAGCCATGCAATTGCTTGCTAATGCGACTATTGGCAGAAGAGTCTATGCTCGAGGAATATCCAGACAGCCTCTTCCGATGGTACTTTGGCCTACTTATATTTGCTGACGTTATATCGTGGACGTGATGCTATTTAATCGATTTTGACTGACAAAAAAATAACGAAAATATTTTTAACGAAATTATTTTTCCCCCAAGAAAACCTTTTGTTTTATGAGTCCTGCATGATTTGGTCAATAGCATTAACACATTTGGAATGTGAGAGGAAACTGGCTTAAACGGAAAAAAGCAAAATATAAGCGCATGAGACAAAACGCATGCTTCCTCTGGCCACCGCCCAGCCTGACGACACCCATAACACCCGCTGCTCTGCCTCGATGTGAGCTTCGATGATATCGGGTGCATTTCGGAGAATTTGATTG
>JAZEWT010000024.1:5452615-5466732 GCA_036362905.1 Mordacia mordax | reverse complement strand
GGGGGCGGCACGGTGGCCCAGTGGGTAGCGCTGTCGCCTCACAGCAATAAGGTCCTGGGTTCGAATCTCGGCTCGGGTGCCTTTCTGTGTGGAGTTTGTATGTTTTCTCCATGCTGCTGCATAGGTTAATTGGCGTGCAGACTAAATTGCCCGCAGCTCCCGGGATTGACATGCGTCCCATCGTGGGTATATCCCTGCCTTGGGCCCTGTGTCTGCCGGGATAGGCTCCGGCTCACCGCGATCCTGTACAGGACTAAGCTGTTTCTGAAAATGAGATGAGCTTTGCTGGGAGGAAAAAAAAGCAAGATCCATTCGAAGAACAATAAATTACCTTTTACATCTAGCACACGAGTTGTTTAACAACAGTTCTTCATATTTTGCCGGAAAAATAACAAAATTAAATATTCTATCCGTAGGATATCTATTTTAGGACGCATACCCATTACATCATTACAATGTCTTTGAACAGACTTTTCCACTTGTTGCTTCTCTGAATTTTTTAGGACTGCAGATGTATATATATCGCTCATCTCATTGTCAGTAACTGCTTAGTCCTGTACAGGGTCGCGGTGAGCCGGAGCCTATCCCGGCAGACACAGGATGCAAGGCAGGGATATACCCACTATGGAACGCCAATCCATCACCGGGCACTGAGGGCAATTTAGTCTCCGAGCCACAGCATTTTTTTGGACTGTGGGAGGAAACCGGAGTGCCCGGCGAAGACCCACACAGACACGGGGAGAGAACTCGCAAACTCCACACAGAAAGGCACCCGAGCTAAGATTCGAACCCGGGACCTTCTTGCTGTGAGGCGACAGCGCTACCCACTGGGCCACCGTGCCGCCCATGTATATATATGTATTACATTAATAAACTACTGTACTATATTTACATTTGCCGCTCCCAGCTGTTGCAACCACACTAGGCGGACAAGTCTGGTCTCTGCAACGAGCGCGGCGTTAAGCGACCCAGTGTCTTCCCTCCAGCATTCAAAGCGCTCTGGCTGTGCGCAGCATTGCCCTGCAAACTGCAAACCAAACCACAATCTCGCCCCCCCCCCTCCATCCACGCCACCAAACCACGGAGGAAAACCTCTTTTTCCGCATCGCCCCACCCCGCACAGGACCTCAACCCCACCATGGCTTACCTCCCTGCCCTCCTCCTATAGTCGCCCTGCTCTGCTCGCCTCTCTCTCTCAGGCTCACGTCTAAATTCAACTGCTCGGGAGTCCGGTGGTCAGACTTACCCCTACACGCTCTCTCAATTCCCCCAGCATCGGCATAGCAGGCAGGGGCATCTGGAGCACCACCGCATACTCTGCACGCACGTGTGACGCACACACGCTATATATTTTTTTTTTAAAGCCCTCTATCAAGCACGTGTGTACGAACATTTCGTGAAGGCATTACGCTACGAGAAGTTGGGAGCGAGCGGATTAAGTAAAACCGGAGACTCGTCCAACGCTCGTGGTGAGACTTCTAAAGTCAAGTAAGTGCCCCGGTATTGCTTCTCGATGTGATACTAATCACATCTCGGGGTGGTCTAAAGCACACCGCGAGATATCAAAACTCACCACACCAAGTTTTACGGTTGTATTGCTTGTAAATTCGAGTTTTTTTGGAGGCTACTACAGATGATCAGACTTTGCTTTGAAAGTTTGAAGTAGAACTTTGGATAATAACTTACAGATCTTCTTCTTCTCGGTACTATATCCTAAAGGACGTTGGCGACTATGGTCTTCTACAAATCTCTGCTCTTTGAACTTCTAAGAATGTCCATTGTTGATATGTTTATTCATCTCGAGACTTAGAGAGATATATAATAGTTGATCATCAATTGCCATGACTCAGTGTACCAAGTTGTTAATTGCCAATCGCGAAAGCCCGTTCACAACGCTGGCAATGAAAGGCGCTTTGCTTAAGTTGATCAGATGTTTCCACGCGGCTAACATTGGTTTCTACCGCATGTAACGTTTGTAACCAAAACAATTTCGCTCAAATTAACTTCTAAACTGAATCCACATGAAGTGAATCACTTGTGTGTAAGAAATTACAAATGTATGCTTCCAAGAAATGAGCCCATGTTCTTGTGAGTGCACTGCTGGATGAAGACCTGCCCATACACTATGCGAATCGTGAGGACTCCTTCGACCATACTTCACCATTCTTGGGGTCTCATAATCAAATCTACCCCAGTATAACTTGAGTGTTGCGCGCACAGGAGTATAGTAGATAAATATAGTTTTATCCTGACCAAGGTAATTACAAACGTGCCAGGTAATCCAGCACAATGGGGGCAGTGAGGGTTGGAGATTCACCACAGAAATGTTGTGAAACTCCTTCCCCTCGGGTGTCGAGGTCGTATGCCCTGACTCACCAACAAAAGCAGTAGAGCAAGCGAAATAATGTCTATCTGTACGGGGATTGAGCGTTGCCCTTCGCGCACACGTGGGTTTCTTTGCACTTGCATGATAAACAGTGATCGATAATCAGCTGCAAACGTCTTAAAATTAAAAATATATATAATTGCACCACGCTCATGAAAAACACTTATTGCACTGTGTAGTTTTTTTTTCTGGATGAGTAAGTCAAGATAAAATAATTTCTTCACTCCCCTCTGCTATCCACAGCATAGTTTCATCTCCTATGAGGAAGGTCACCGATCCGTGCACTAATCAGGCTCAATCTTGATGGCATTCCGAGATGCGATGAGACGGGGTGCATGCCACTTGATGTGGCCCATCGGCAAAAATCCACGTGTTGGTATTAAAATGTTGCAACCATCAACACCGGTTGTGTTAAAGGCATCTTTGGACTTTGTATTGCTAATCTAAATACGACTGCATTTCGATATGTTTCGTACGCCATATTAGGGGAATAAGCCAGCAGCCCTATCCATTAATCAGATATTAAAAACAACACCATGCGTTAGAAGACAGCTGGGTCGGTGTCAGAACTAACTTTTCAACTCCTTAAGCATACAACACATGTGTAGATATTTTCAAAGTGCAAACCTCTAATGAACTGCCGAGTTCTCTATCTTTTAATTTATCGTCGCACATGACACGCATTGCGCGCCTTGGAAGATGTGGGTTGTATTTGGTCGCAGTGAATGTATTATAGATGACTAAACACGCTCATGGTTCCAACTTCACCTCCCAAATTTGGCTTTGCGCTCCATATAATAACACCCTTAAGAGTCCACACTTCCACATCTTACTCCGTTTCCTCGGTAAAGAAGTTTTATTACAACCATTCAGAAATTAAATCGTACAGCAAAGCGCTAGAATAAATATTTAGGGAACCAGTGACCCTCACATGTTTGATATAGCTGGCACGCTGCTCAGCGCGAATGATGTAATGTTAATGGTTTTCATTTGACCAACAATCACAGCTCTACTGCCTAAACCGTGAAGAAATATACAGCGCTACATTTTCAGCAGACCATTACATGTCTAAGTGTTGATTTGTTTCAGTTATTCAGATTGCTGGCTAATATACTTCATAATATGTTTAGCTTTAGAATAGAAAATTTTATGTTTAGAAAACGCTTCAGCAGATGTAACATACATTTTATTTAATGGTGAGATTATGTCAGTGTTAATATATCATTATTTATTGGGCTGATTATTTATTGGGATGATTATCCTCAGAAATTATGGGCTTTATATTTTAATGTAATGGTATTTTTACAAAGTTGTTTTAAAGTTACATAATATTTACTCTGAAGAAAAATAACTCAATAATTTTAGTTTACATTGAATAAATCATATATTTTCCTTTACAAAATTCAATACTTAACGATTTTAATTGTTCTTCAATGTTTCTGTGCCTTTATGCAAATATAACCGCAGTGTTAAAAATAAACAGGCTATTTCAACTCATTGTCAGAAACCGCTTCGTCCTGTACAGGGTCGCGGTGAGCCAGAGCCTATCCCGGCAGACACAGGGCGCAAGGCAGGGATATACCCACGATGGGACGCCAGTCCATCACCGGGCACTGTGGGCAATTTAGTCTGCAAGCGAATTAACCTATGCAGCAGCATGTTTTTTGGACTGTGGAAGGAAACCGGAGTGTCCGGCGAAAACCCACGCGGCCACAGGGAAAACATGCAAACTCCACACAGAAAGGCAGCCGAGCCGAGATTGGAACCCGGGACCTTCTTGCTGTGAGGAGGCGACAGCGCTACTGCCCACTGGGCCACCGCGCCGCCCATAAACAGGATATGCCCGTAGTAAATCAGTGATCACAATTAAAAACACCTGTTATTGCGACAGCATCATATTTTCATTGAGGCACAAGCTTCCCAAAGGCAACGTTTGAATTATGTGCAAGTGGCACCAGTTGTCGGATGAACCCGGAATGCGTGGCATTTGGTGGGCTCGCATAAACCGTGGCGATGGCTAATCATGCCAATTCAACAAATTCCACATCTGGAATTCTTCAGCCCTCCTTGCGTCACGCATCAATGCCATGTGCCAACACTGGCGAAAAAAGCCACTTGTTGAAATGCTCACTCAATCTCACGATAAGAATGACGGACACCATGGCGCTGCGTTTTTAAAAGAGACTTTGCGGTAAGTGATGCTAAGGGTGCACTTGTTTCGTGGCTCGGTACGAGATGGGGAGCTATTGCGGGGTTATCGTGTAATGTTTGTCATCTCAAGGACATGGCAACCGAATGCCGTGCGTGGCCCAGTCGCGGCGCGTTTCGCTGCTTGTTGCAGAGGCTCACGGTTGAAATACATCGGCGGCATCTGATTATCAGCGCGAGTGTTAAAACTATTAAACTACAGCGTCGATGTTGAGAATGCCGTGCCCGTCATTTGCAAGCATATGCCATTGTGTGCCTGCGTCATGGTCCAAAATGTGTCACTTGACAATTACTCACAAATTACTGATTTGCGATTATACATAGCAATTAGCACTCTTGCAGCAAAGCCTTGGCAGGACCTGCGTGGGAAAAAGAATGAGATTCAGATTTGCTTTAAAAAAAAAGTAATAATATAGAGCTAGGTGTAATTGAGCCAGTGTTTTATGGGTTTTTTGGTGAGGGTATTGCAAACTTTATCTGCACAACACCAAGCCTCGTATGTCCTCTTTCAGCTTTACTTCCCACTCAGTGATTCTTCTGAAACCTTAACACTGTTTTAACTTTAAATTCCCGCCTATGCGCGTCCACTCTTCTGCCATCATCCTGATGGTAGAAGGAAGCGTTACATACTTCGAAGAACACCGCCCGTAGGGCAGGTACTTTGCTCGTAATAAAAACCTGTAGCCGTTGAATTCGAAATTCAGATTCCTTTGTAGCAGCAGATTGCGCCAGTTGCCGGGCAGTTTGTTGGTCTGAGAATAGTTAATTACATCACTGTCTGTCCGGGTGAGAAACACGAGAGGATGGAGCCAAAAATCCATATCAAATTGGGTTTTTTGAACGGCACAAAATCTATTTAATTTATCAAACAATTAGGAGAAAACGGATTTTGTCGTATAGTAAAATCATTGTAACGATGTATGTTTTCACGGCTCGATGCACGATGATTGCTTCAAAACGCTGCTCTCTCGGGACAGCAGCGTCGATCGCTCCCTCTCTCCACCTCGCGACGTTCGAGGCGTCCTCAGGCACCTGAGGATGCCTCCAACGTGTGTGGCAAAACGTGGCGAGGTGCAGAGGCAGTAAAAGCATTATCGATGCAGACAAAGTTCATTGTAATGATACAAATAAATTCACTTTTTTTTCATCACTCGCGCATAATGTGACACACAAAAATACATTCTGAAAATAAATACTCCAATGTGTAGAAAATTGCAAACTGGGCCTCTATTACATATCCAGTACCCCAATATCAGATTTCAGTACATACATGCCTTCAAAATAAAAAGGAAAATGCATATTTTCAGGAAGGGAGAGTACTGTACAATTCTTACGAAATTTATTTGCAAAGCATGACTAACAAAGCCACATTATGTGACAGCAAAGCAACGTGGCTGTGTGCCATGGCTCCCAATTGTTGACTTTTGCATTGAAGAGGCTTTAAAGAAGGATGACTCTCGGGAAATGTTCACTGTACATTTACCTCGCCAGCCAGAATGCTCAAGGGGAAACCGCAATACGATAGCAAATGACACATGATACGGAGACCCACACACAACACGGCTATTCGCATGTCACTATTCAAGGCATTTCCATTTTTTTATTGTTGTTTCTTGCATCGCGGGGGGGTGGGGGGGGAGGTTTGGTTATCGGCGTGAGTTATATTACGCTATCATAGTAAGACTCACCCAAAGCAGTGCGCCCTCCGTTCCGTTATACAACTTGCAAGGTAGTCACGTTAACCGAGACGAACGTCACTCAGCATTCGCTTGAGAGATGTCGAGCGTTGGTCCTGGCTTATTTATTTTTTGGGAATTTGCCGTACAATGACTTTCGTACAATGGTTTTTATCTCGAAATGACATTTATATGACAGCCAGCTCACCGTGGTAAATTCGTTTTTATTGGCAAATCTATTAGGCTCCCAGCTGGTGCTACTTGAGCTTTTGGGCCACGAATGACTCCTAGGTACCCCGCAGGGGGGGGCGGCAAACGCTGTCAATGATTTTTGAACAATTATTTTAACCGTAACGTCAACCTTCACGTAGTGCTGCTATTATTTAGAAAACTTTTCCCAAGTGTTCGAGTTTGTTCTCCCAGCGTTACCCAAATACATCACTGATGTCGCCAAAGGCAACCAGACATTATTTCAGGCCTCCAGTAATTTCACTGCAAAGGGACCCATTTTCAGTAAATTTTTGCAACATGTATGGGGCGTTTACGCTAACTTGGCGGCAAGGTTCACTGCACTGGCAGTCAAGCTCAGCTGTATTTTATGTATCAACTTGCCTGTACTTACATACCGATATTCCCCAAATGGGAGCATTATATATATATTTTATCAGTTTCGCTCAGGAATAGGGTGGAGGACCTGCTAGTCTGGGTCTGTGGGTCACGTCTTCCCTTCACCACTCCAAATAAAAAAAAGATGTTGGCAACAATGACCATGACCCACATCAGAATGCAAATGCACATGGGTGGTCTGCAGAGTGGGAATGCCCAAAGAGTGTGGCGTGCAACGATGCCACGAGCAGCACTTTCTAAGCTGGGAACACCAGCTTAAGAAGTGAAATCCACAAAACCACAAAAGCATGATTTACGAAATGTGGCTCATTTTTGGATTAGAGTGGTGCAACTAAGCGCATTTTAATTATGTTCTCATTTAACACTCAATTTAGTGTTTGCAGGAGAAAAAAATCACGAGCATTAATGGTTTAAGTCTCTCAAATATACTCACCAACAGATTTGTTCACACCTCCAAAGACATACAATTCCCATATAACCGTGAAGAGCATTGGAAAATGTGACTTTTCGCCAACTTACAAATTACTTTCTGCATGAAATTCGAAGCACGGATCTCCTCAATGTTTTCTTCATCCATATCAATGTTTCTCTTTCATAGCAGATAAACACTGAAGAACACAAATATCATCTGGAGGTAGGGTTGTGCAGTGATGACATCTGTGCCTTAACCGAAAGAAAGCCCTGCCTGATGCATCATCATTCCTATTTCGGACACCTTTCTGTGCAGAGCTTGTGTGTTATCCCCATGCTTTGCATGGGTTCCCTCCGACATCTCTGGTTGTATCCCACAACTAAAAAAACACACAATCCTGCATTCATTGGAAGATAAGATATATATAGGAAGCAGTGTTTGGTAGGTTGGCACTGACTGACCACCTGGCTCAGTACAACCACCTCCCTTGTAGTTTCCTCATGCATCCATACCAGTATCTCATCCAGGACCAGACACGTAATTAGCACGCTTTATAAATTATATTACTGCCATGTTGATTTTGTTGCTGTTTGCCTCTAATTTGCCACCTGGATTCCTAGCACTCTTAAATATCTCTCCAAGCATGCCTGGATGCAGAAATGAACAACAAGAACTTGTAATTCATTACTTTAAGTTTACTTCTGTTTATCTCATAATTATTAAACAGTAATCGTTGAGCAGCTCACATATATTAAGCGGCAGTGGGGAGTGTTTAGGTGAGAAAAACAGTCACGTTTATTACACTAAGAGCCGAAGTGGGTTGATACTCGGCATAGAAATTATGCGGTATCATATTTCTATTATATGGGCGGCGCGGTGGCCCAGTGGTTAGCGCTGACGCCTCACAGCAAGAAGGTCCCGGGTTCGAGTCTCTCGGCTCCGGTGCCTTTCTGTGTGGAGTTTGCATGCTCTCCCCGTTTCCGCGTGGGTTTTCGCCGGGTACTCCGGTTTCCTCCCACAGTCCAAAGGCATGCTCCTGGATAGGTTGATTGGCTCGCAGACTAAAATTGTCCCGCAATGCCCGGCAATGGACCGGCGTCCCGTCGTCGGGTGTATTCCTGCCTTACGCCCTATGTTTCCGGGATAGGCTCCGGCTTCACCGTGACCCTATATAGGATTAAGCGGTTTCAGATAATGAGATGAGATGAGATATTTCTATTATCTTTTGGCAACAGAATATGCCAGTAAAAATTATCCAAACAGCATTCCATTGAAAACGATTAATCGATATAAAAGCGATTGATTTGGTATCGTTTCTTGCACGCGTTATATCTACTGGCCAGCAATGTGTACACTGTACCCTTTCATTTTGTCTGCTGATATATTGACGATTGCTTCGAAAAGCTGCTCTCTCAGGACAGCCGCGTCGATCGCTTCCTCTCTCCACCTCGCGACGTTTCGCCTCGCACGTTAGAGGCATCCTCAGGCGCAGTGTGAGGATGCCTTTCGAAGCAATCATCATACATCGAGCCATTCAAACCTACATCGTTATACTGATATGTTATCAATAGATTCCATTTTTTTAGTTAGGTCTAATTAATCTATTGATAACATTGGTCACAAAAGCCTTGGAATTAAAGTTACTGTTATATTGTTGGAAGGATAAACTTACTGCCACTTATTTTACAATGTAAGCTTCATGTTGCAACCTTAATCTCCGCACTCACTTTTGTTAGGTCCAAATTACTTATAAGCTAGTTTCCCTCTAGTTCGATTTGAAATTCCCTTTCAGAGAATTGCAAGTGGCATGTTAGGGGTCATTGCTGTCGACGCATTCCCTCTGCTGGAATTCACAAAAGGTAAAATAAATTATTCATTGATGCCAATATACATCGTTTATTTTACAAAAATACACGTAAAGGCATTATAAAATTATACCTGGGTGGGGTTGTGGCGCAGTGATTAGCACAGTGCGATATGAACCTGGCAGCTGAACTGATTAATGGCCACAACCAACATCAGTGGAGAGGCATCCTGGAAGCAGTCAAACTCTACTCCCACTTTGACAACCTGCACTCACCACCAGCATGGTGAAGTATAGTCATACAGCCACATTGACCGGCATTGTGGCGGGAACTTACAACAATGGACCGACAACGGTTCTGAAAACTAACTCGGACTCGCGCTATTGCCGCGCATAAAAGAAGATGTGGCAGTGCCATGCATTCCACTCGTCACGAGCAGTGCTCAGACAGGGTGATCTAGAGAGAGCTGAGAGGGATGAGGAGTGTTGGTCGATATTCCTGTCGAGAGTGGTCATCTTAGCCGCTGTATGTTTGCCCGTCCGCGCAGCTTGCGAAGTCCTCAGCACGCGAATGAAAACGCCCGCGCCACAATAACCGCTGCTCTCTGGGCAGCCTGGGAGTCTGGCCAGGATTAATAACCGGGGATTTGTACAGCTCCCCTTCTGTACAGCTGCTCACTTCAAACAATGATCTTAGTACAACTCTGGTCTACGGAGGAGGGGGGGGATTGTTTCGCTTTGTATTGTTAAGTTTTATCTGCTTTCATCCCGTGCGCTAGATCTGTTTCCACTTAGCTTCAAGGTCAATGTAATTCTGCTTCAAGGAGACCTTGTTCCTATAGTTATGCAATTGTTGTGATGGCCTGGCATGTTGAACAAAAAAATACACTTTTGTTTATAATTGTAATGTGCATAATTTACTGAAACTTTCATTACTTTAAAGAAATTGTTAAATTATCTCTGATACAAGGATGGTAACATGATATCCAGAATTATAAACTTTTGTTTGTTCCTTATGTCTTACGAGAAGAATCTCGCATTAACTTACATGCATTCACGTGATCTTCAACTTGGGTTGTGTTTCATCGCAAGAATTGACAGCAAGAAGCGGTTTTCTTTTTAACGCCACAACTAAAGGGTACAAAAAAATACTCGGATTGAAATCGACCTCAATCTGCGGTGAATTTTACATGCGAGACGAAGGGCTTCACGCGTTCACCGTGGGCTCAGATGATTTATCGTTCACACACATGCGTGTTTAATAAATAAACAGAAAACAAACCTCAAAGTATTTCTGTGTTGAAACAGCCTTTGGTATGTTTTCAAAAAAGCATTGAAGTGCACTTAATTAACGTAAAGGTAAACAAAACATATATAACAAATACCAACTTTTGAACAATTGCTCAGCTAGGACAGGGGTATTTACTAGATCAACATAGTTGTCGTTTCAAAGTGACGAGTTTTTTTTGTCTTGACTGAAGACCATATGTAACCCATGTACTGGGATGAAGATATAAATACCTATGCATCGCTTATGGCACTTTGTTCCCACATGATAATTGGACCACACATTAACTGACAAATTTATATAAATATATTATATTAACCGGTTGAAACGGCTAAGCTAAGAATGCGTACATGCAGTAGCCGAACATTCCTTGAACCTCCAGTGTTTCAATTGAAGCCAACGGTGGTTGTCCTGTGGATGGACTTAGCTCCGCCATAGAACGGTGGAATTGCCACTACCAAATCCGCGCTGTTGAACAGTGGACGAACATCACCGCACACATCTAACTTGGAGGAACCAATGAGACTTGGTCTTTTATGTCAAGATGTTATAAGGACGACCGTTATTTGAAAGAGTACAACTTTCATCCCTGCTACAGCAGCTGCGTTGGGCAAACACACAATCTGTCAAAGGAATGTGGGTTTTCACCACTCGGCTGTAAACTGGAGATAAGCACTGCCGCAATGCTCATTTCAAGCAGAAAATCATTTTCAAAACCACTGTATGAATAATGTATACACGGCAGGGTGGCGCAGTGGTAACATCCATGCCTCACGGCAAGAAGGTCCTGCCCGAGGCATTTCGATTTCCATCTCGGGCGCCTTTCTATATCGAGTGTGTGTGTCTGCCCCCGGTTCTCCGTGGGTTTCCTCGAGGTTCTCCGATTTGCTCGCACAAATTAAAAATAAAACTCATTAATTAATTACCCGATATCAGAATATGCAGGAAGCGGTGTCTGGCAGATGTTGGCGCCAGCTGCCTACGTGGCTGCCCTCCCATCTGCCTTTGCTAGATTCCTCGGCACTCCTGCGGGATCTCGTCCATGAACAGGCGTGGAATTCGCGCAGCGCCTTACAAACCCACACACACACACACACCTATGAACCGAACGAATGTCCATAACAATACAACGAATGGCCAACCGAAACCAAAGCATTTGTTCCGCCGTTGTTTTGCGCGTCCACCAAAACCCTGCGGCAGGTTGGCGTGCGGCGGTGAGCGACCATGAGGCACACAGGCAGAGGAAACCTCCCCACCGGAAGACGGTCCTTCGCAAGGGCACCCATCATCATCGACGTCGTCGTCGCACTGCTCGTCTTTATGCAACTCCATGCTCCCGCTCGCAGCTGGCGACAGACAGTCCCCCGTCTCAAGCTCTCCTACCGAGGTAGGCCCACGACAGAGCCGAAACTGCGTTGGGCTCTCTCTCTCATCTCATTGTCAGAAACCGCTTAGTCCTGTACAGCGTGGTCGCGGTGAGCCGGAGCCTATCCCGGCAGACACAGGGCGCAAGGCAGGGATATAGCCACGATAGCACGCCAATCCATCACCGGGCACTGCGGGCAATTTAGTCTGCAAGCCAATTCACCTATGCAGCAGCATGTTTTGGACTGTGGGAGGAAACCGGAGTGCCCGGCGAAAACCCACGCGGACACGGGGAGAGAACATGCAAACTCCACACAGAAAGTCACCCGAGCCGAGATTCGAACCCGAGACTTCTTGTGTTGTGCAGTTTTGAGAACCTTTTCATACCATACTTCAGCTCCACTAACATTGATCAATGTTTTTGAACAGACAACATAAACGTTTTTACTGAAGTTCAGTAACACTGCTGGGCAAGACAAAAAACAAAAGAGAAATGTGTTCATTCTTGCAACAAGTCAAGAAAACCCACCTGGGCAGTCAGGCAAATATTTCTGGAAACCATCCCTGCTTTGATCTCTGCCCGTGGCAAAGACCGAAGACGTGTCTTTTGCTGGACATAATTCACTCCGCCAGAGCAGTTAATGCGCAGCCAACGTGGAACATGTTACGCTGCACGAGAAACAATATGGACAGGATTCCATTTTTTTGGATTGGGTCACCTAAAAAATGTAATTAACAGAACACGTTTTTACCATTCCTAGCAATTATGCAGGTGCGAAGATTTCAAAACACCAAATAGACACATTTCACAATGTGTCTATTTGGTGTTTTAAGATCTTCAAACGCCATCAGATGTGTACTTGAAGCCTCATGTGGAAACAGTGGAATGCATGAGCTAATGATGAATGTTGTCTACTCAGAATAAATCAATAGTATAATATTTATTTGTTTTAATCAGCAACGTTAAACTATTTAAAAACATTAAGTTTGAGGTTTAACCCACCCCCCTCCCTACTGCAGAAAACGCAAATTGGTAACAATTAAAATGAGATCGCTTACATGAAATGACATGCGCTATCACACTACAGGGTGCGCTTTACCGAGGTTATTTAATATTATGCTCGGGAAAGCGATGTATGCGACACGCTGTATGTTAATGTGTAACATTACCCAACATTTTTATCTCGATTTCATGACAAGAGTTGCTATAAGTTGCTCACAAATGTATTTCAGAGTCAGAGAACTATGAACATAGATGATATGCCTTTATAAAAGAAAACTAGTTTGACAGGATGACAATAATGATGTTTCCAATACCATTTGAAAATCACCAAGGATGGCCCAGTGGGTAGCGCTGTTGCCTCACAGCGAGAAGGGCCCAGGTTCGAATCTCAGCTTAGGGTGCCTTTCTGTGTGGAGTTTGCATGTTCTTCCCCGTGTCCGCGTGAATTTTCGCCGGGTACTCCGGTTTCCTACCACAGTCCAAAAAACATGCTGCTGCAGAGGTTGATTGGCTTGCAGACTAAATTGCCCGCAGTTCCCGGTGATGGATTGTACAGGACGAAGCGGTTTCTGACGAGATGAAATCACCAAGAAACCACAAAGAGTTAAGTTCTCATGATAACATGGGTATAGTTATGAGTGTTTCAAAATCTAAAGATCGGAATACTTCCACAAAGCAAAGACCACATTTACTTTCACAAAACACAATTTTGCAGCTGTTCAAAACCAAAGTTCATGGACATCCTGGCTAACGTTTGTGCAGCAAAAGGTTTGATGTTGCTTTGCGCGGTGAGAGCTCGTTTGTTCACAAAGATTTTAAAACGAAACCGACCCAAGTACTCGAGCCCACACCGTGATTTATTTAATAATAATATTTGCATTTCTAAAGTTCCTTTCACCCGATGGTCACAAACCGCTGTTCACAGCCATGGGGAGAACGACATGTAAAATGTAATACATTTACAGTCTCATTCCAAATACGTAGTCTCGTCTGCTGACAGAATGAAATTTAAACCGTAAAAAAAATATTCCTTGTAAGATTGAAACTTCAATTTTCTGACACTCCCAGAACGCACACCAGCATTGAACTCAAGGCTATATTACTATGATTGAGACGCTAGCTCACAGTGAATGTAAAGCAGAGAATTAGATTTTGGTGTTAACTCGGTTGATCCATGCACTTGGAACCCCAGACAAGTTGCTCTGCGGAGACTGCATGGTGGCCAGGATATTTCAGTGCTGAGCCATCGTTTTCTAAGACACAAGCTTTCTCTGGGCACCATGATTTGCTCGCCCGTGTTCAAAACTCATGTTCGTGTTCATCATATATCCCACGCACCACTCTCCTG
>JAZEWT010000024.1:5429941-5449724 GCA_036362905.1 Mordacia mordax | reverse complement strand
TACAAGTGAGCTCATTGACAGCTGAAGGAAAGGAGTCAATTAAAACACAGATGGGAGATTAACCACTTGCGTGTGGTCTTGACCTCTTATTTTGCTGTAGGTCACACATGTAATGCAATACGAATACACTTTGGTGTTTGGTTGGTGCCACGTTAAATGTGCCATGGGGCATCGATTCACTTTGGTAACGTTAAGAAGTCAATGATAGCGGAGGATTGCTAGTACAGTGGTTAGCACTGCTGTGGCACCTACCCACTACGGCACGTACCTGCTGGCAAGTGATAGTACCAGATCCATTAAACGATTTCAATCATACCTATTGTTTCAGAGCATAAAAACCCCCCTTTGTCCCAAGATGTACATATTCCCAGGCTTTCACAGCGCCTTGGAGATGTGGTTATATTTTGACACTATTAATCCGAGTTGTAATGCTCTGTGGGATTTTCACCGTCGTGCCATATAGTTCCAGGTGTCGTTCATTGTTATTCTGCAGCGACCAAGACTTTGTGTATGTTTTGCGCTATTGTGTGCAGTTGGTGTGGAATCCCAACAGGGACCAGATGAAAAGATGTTTGCTGGCAGGAAAGACTGAGCAAGTGAGTCGCAGCATGTGACAGGTTGAAGAACACATTGGGACATCTGTGCGATTTTTGTTAAAGGGCACAAACGGCACTTTGTTAAACCAAACCTTTCAAATGCAACTGTTGCATTCAAAATAATAATACGTGTCTCGAGAAAACTGTCGCAAGGGACAGAGATATTCTAAATGAAAAGAAAATATAACCATCTTTGATGCATAAGTAAATACAAATCTATGGGAGTCCATTATTTCAACAAGTGTACAAACTTCATAACATTTACTTTCATGTTACACTGTTATCTTTGCCACATGGAAGGCTTGTTAAGGATTGTTTTTTAAACTGTTTGGTTTACATTCTATTCGCTTATAACACACTAAAGCATGGACGTAAAAGCCACAAACGCTGCAGTGGAAGAATATGTGGACACTGTGTTTTTTTTATCATTCCAAGATGAACTCCGCGTGGGTTTTCGCCGGGCACCCCGGTTTCCACCCACAGTCCAAAAAACATGCCGCTGCATAGGTTAATTGGCTTGCAGACTAAATTGCCCTCAGTGCCCGGTGATGGACTGGCGTCCCATCTTGGGTATATCCCCGCCTCGCGCCCTGTGTCTGCTGGACTAGGCGGTTTCTGACAATGAGATGAGAGGTTTCCCAATCATTGCAGACGGACTGCGCGAACTACATCCGTGTTCTGCACCCGTACAACCAGAGCCACGTGTACGTCTGTGGGACTGGGGCTTTCCACCCAACCTGTGCCTTCTTGGAAATGGGCTTCAGAGTCAAGGTAACAACGGTAAACCCATGATCATTTATGGGTGAATTAATATAGAAGCAGACCTCTGCTCTGTCTTTACCTAAATAAAAATAGGTTTGTTAGTGGAATGACTTACGCCGACAAATAGTCAACTTTTATCTGATTAAGAAAACTACTAATAAGTTATATTCGCCTTGCGAACCAATAGTACAACGAATTAACACATTTTAATTACTACGTGGAGAGATAATGAAGTTCTGCTGAGTCTTCAAAATATATAGAAGCAGCTAAGTTTTCAGGCACTGGCCATTCTTCAGAGAAGGCAGAACCCATTGCCCTAATGTGTGGACATTCCTCCCATTGTGGCATTGATTGTTAGGTTTGTGGACATGGTTTTGTCATTGTTTGTCTTTGCATACAACAGGAGCCTGTATTTATGCTCAACTGGCACAGTGTTGAGTCTGGCCGAGGAAAATGTCCTTATGATCCTGCACAAGCCACCACGTCCGTCATGGCTGGTAAGTGTAGAAAAACAGCAAACTAAGACGCGTAACTTCAACGCTGCCTGCAAACTTGCCACGCAGACCAGCGGCACAGAAAGCCTGGGCACATCGACCGCATTCAGATTCACGTCCAGATTCAAATCAAATGAACATTGTTTTATTTGCCTTGAATTGTCAACAATATTATTATGACATTTCCTATGTCGGTGTGCCCCCTGTCATTGCTGTAAGAAAAGACGCTTAGAAAAATGTAATTTTAAAGTAATTGCCTGATAGTTTAAGCCAAACCGCTATCAGAGAGAACATTGGTATTCTGAGCAGTTCGGTTGCTTGCATCAGGCGAGAAATAATTGATACCACAAATCTCCTTAAACGAGAGTTTTAAAAATATTTTTTTTTAATTCAAGCTACGTTGAGCTACGTCATCTTGTTAACAGCTATCCAGCAGGGTAAGTTACAACAGCTCAGGGCACCGGGGCAATTTAGTTAACCTGGGCAGCATGTCTTTGGACTGTGGGAGGAAACTTGAATACCCAGTGAAAACCTGCGCAGACATGCGACCTTAACACAGAAAAGCACTCGAGCTGGGAATCGATTCCTTTTTGCCACGAGGCAAGATGTGTGCAAAGTTGTTACTGCAAACTTTCCATTCTGCAATCAAATAACTGTTTTGCATGTTTCAATACGTTAATGTAACACAAGTGTTAACTATACATACGTGCAGTATATGTGCATGAAACATGAAATGTGTGAATCTTTTCAGGCACAGAGTTGTACGCGGCGACAGTGTCCGATTTCATGGGTAAAGACTGGGGAATATTTGGAAACAAAAATCACCCAACAGACATACCGCTAATCCGAACTGAACAGTCTGATCCACACTGGCTTAATGGTAAGTGACCGACACTGCATCATGTTAATGTGCTGGCGTTTCTGAATATAATTCAGGAATTCTATCACCAAGAATTGGTTCAAGTTTTTATCAACTTGGTTATTAGAATGCCCTTTGTACTGATGTAGGTTTTACGACTATGCATGATGATTGCTTCTAGAAGTTGATCGTTTGGGATAGCCATGTCGATGGTTCCTCCTCTCTCCTTCGCAACGTTCCCGCCTCACACGTTGGCATCAGAATGCCCTTTGTTTATCCAGGAAAATCTGAGAGCCTGAAGACCGATTGCGATATTCGAATAATAATATTTATGACTGTAATAAAGCAGATACCTTACAGTGCATGTCACTAATTTAAAACACTTCCGTTCCCGTTCATTTTAAAATCAATGGTCTCGTGCATAACAGGAAGCAATATGGTTAGTTTTTTTTCTCACAAAAAAGGCCATTAAATTTCCAGATTTTCAAGATACATGGGACAGCTCTTGTCAAAAGATGCACAGTAGCCATATTCAACAAGTTTGAAAATCACAACTAATATAGAACAAGTGACAGTAATGTTAGCAAGATTACCGCTACAAAAGTATGTAGAGTGTGTTCCTGTTCAACACAGTGTGAGCTGTACGGACAGATTTAAAATTCATGGCACCATGAGCTTTATGGGCTAAAACCATTTCCTGCCAAGCTCCTCAACATTTTTGTTAACTACAATTATATGGGTGTTGTGACCTTAAACTTTGACCAGCATAATTTTCGGTATTTAGTTCCATTTCCTCCATGGTCAATGCATAACGAAGCACACTGATCTAATTCTCATTACGCGGTAGCGAGGGTGTCTCGTAGGCTATGCGCATCTTATTCTCAACCCCACGATTTATTAGCTGCGACCACACAACGGAGCCACCATGCACACATTTCACAAAGCGTGCTGTATGTAAAAGTGGGTCAAAGCATCACTGTTCAGTCTCTTTGGCGCGTTAATACAAGCATTGTACTAAAATCTTCAAATAAAGACCGCCTTGCTTTCACACAAATCCAGCGCAGTGCCAATGCACCTGACTGCAAGCTAATGAATGTACTGATGTGGGTTTCGTGGAGTCGAAGTTCTGTTGAAAGTAGTATCGATGTGTGTAATGCATGGGGGAAAAAATAGTAACCATTTAAAATTGATGTTCCCTCTCAGCCACTGGTTCACCCAGATATACCCTGCGCACGCTCATGTGCGCACCTCTCACACGTTATTATAAAATATTTATAATTACTCCTCCTATATTGCGATGCAAAAGCCATGTTATAATATCAACGACACGAGCCTAAAAAAGGAAAAATACGTATAAACATGCATTTCAGGTGATGGCTCCTCTTCGTTGCCAGAGCCTAATCGGTGGTGGTTTCTCAAAAAGCCGGCTCTCATATTTTATCTGTTTATGTCATTGGTATTGGTTAATGTGTTGTGTTTTGCTCATTTGTGTGTGTGCGCGCCACCGCAAAGTTAGCACCGGTTTATTTTTACGCTGGTTTTGTTTCCCTTGCAGAGCCCCATTTTGTGGGTTCCTTTGTAATTCCTGAAAGCCAGAACCCCGATGACGACAAGGTTTATGTATTCTTTTGGGAGTACGGCTTGGAGGCTGGAGCCTCAGACAAAGTCATTTACTCCAGGGTCGCTCGTGTCTGCAAAGTAAGTTCCTAGTTTGCTACGTCTAAATCTCACCCACGCCACTGGTCTTCCAGCACATTCTCCAGTTGTCATACTCCAGTGCATGATGCAAATACATATTTTGAGACCGCGAAAAGGATACGTTTGGGTTACGGCAAGCAAAACAATGAGTGTTCTTTGTCTGCACTTGTTAATACTCCCTTTGTTTCGAGAAATGACCCACATTGCCAAAAATTGACAATTAAATGTTCAAAGGGCATTTTGCGCGTGGAATAACATTTGAAAACCTGGAGACAAATTCGTGGTCACAAAGAGAGATCACTCACATCTTGACACAAAACCCACTTTGCGGCACGGACCACCTCCTGCCTACTTCACAGCCTGGCATGATTGAAAGTCTGGACAAATCTATGCGATCCCTCAACCCTTGCCTGACAAAGCACTACATCGCGAGCGTCACATTCAATCATTTCCTTTTCACGTCGTCGCAGTGCAACCTCAACTTGGATTCAACCTACTTTGGAGGTATGCGACATCCCCTCTCTGCTCGTGGACGCATTGTGGCACCCGTGTCCTGACTGTGCGACCGATGTGTTCACCAGAATGACATGGGCGGCCAAAGAAGCTTAGTTAACAAGTGGACAACGTTCCTGAAGGCTCGCTTCGTGTGCTCCATTCCAGGGCCCAATGACATCGATACACACTTCGATGAGCTCAGTGAGACGTTCGCATTGTTTCCTTAACACCATACAGTGATTCATTTACAGATACCTCGCTATAAAACAACGCCTCTGCTCCACGAACATGAAACACATTGTAGATGTGTAAATCCTCCACTAGTCTCCTCCCAACCTCAACACAATTCTCACGTCTCCTCTGTAAGATACAGAACTGTCATTTTGACGATACCCAGTCACCTGCTGAGAAGAAAGGGTATCGTCATTAAATCAGTGGCGTGATGTTCAAATGCAATGCACGATGGCCCTCAACCACGATTGTGGATTCTGTCTTCCACAGGAGATGTGTTTTTGCTGCCTACTAAAGACGAAAGAAATCCAATTATCTACGCGGTGTTTACAACGTCAAGGTAAGCATATAAGTCTCGATGTACGAGACATTATCCCAGTCTATGACGGTGTTATTGTACATCTGCAGTCAAACTAGCCAAGGATTAGTGAAGCAAAGCCTATACCTTTTTGAATAACATGTTGCTTCTAAAGCTTGAGATGGACTTGAAGATTAAGTATCCGGGACATGGAAAAACAGTCATTAACGTCTCGTTGGGGAGTGTAAAAAATTACTCACAAACGCACGCTTTTTCTCCAGACACTCAGATGTATTCCCACATCCCACACTTAACGGAATTGGCCAAGCATCACAGTATAAGACCCTTCTGAGAAATACATATTATAGAGACTCGGTGAGGGTTTCGAGTCGAAATGACGGACAGCGTTCTAAAATAAAATGTCACAGCAGTTTGATTGAACATTTAATGTTATGCCAAAGGAGCCTGAGATAAGGATAAACGTGGGTGACCTTGCAAGTTGTGGCGAGCAGTAGTGTAGTGATTAGCATGCCGTGCAACGAACCCAGCCACCAGAGTTCAATTTACGTTCGCGTTGAACACCAATGATAATTATTTGAACGTTTCCCGAGTCTCCGCCGAGGTTGACTCGGCCTCAAATGATTATCTGGTGGTGTCAAAAAATTCATACTCGGGAGGCAAATGCTGGGCATGGTGCCGGTCACGGCCCCTTTATGTACCATGAAGCGCTCGCTAATAGCACTTGCCCCAACATTCTGCAATGTGTATACGTGTAACATTCGAAATTAGACCTCGCAAGTGTGGCTTAACGGATTTTTGTTGTTGTTGTTGCATTTCAGCTCAGTGTTCAGAGGCTCGGCCGTGTGCATGTACAGCATGGCTGACATCCGTGCCGCCTTCCACGGTCCCTTTGCGCACAAGGAGGGCCCAGAACACCAGTGGGTGGATTTCAAGAAACGGATTCCGTACCCACGACCTGGCACGGTGAGTGACGGCACGACGTTCAACTACCAACAGTCTTGACTGTCGAAATAAGGGTTCCACATTCCATACCTCAAACATTTCAAAAGCAAGCTCGTGGTTCGGAGAACGTACGTTCGTATTGCGTTTGTTACATTACGGAGACGTGGTCTGTTGACAATGCCAGGGGATATCGTTTCATAAATGGAGGCGTAATTACGAACACACACTTCCAGCAGGCTTGATAAAGTTATTAAGTTAAAAACAGCCATCACCTTGGAGCCCCTATCGATAACTATAATGACAACAGTGGAAATTAATAGTGCGCTTTGCGATAGTCAATCCTGACACGTTGAGAAATGCTACCAATAATCTCATGTTTTGGAATACAATGTGGAAATGTCTCTCATCTCATCTCATTATCTGAAACCGCTTAATCCTATATAGGGTCACGGTGAGCCGGAGCCTATCCCGGAAACACAGGGCGTAAGGCAGAAATACACCCGACGACGGGACGCCAGTCCATCGCCGGGCATTGCGGGACAATTTTAGTCTGCGAGCCAATCAACCTATCCAGGAGCATGCTTTTGGACTGTGGGAGGAAACCGGAGTACCCGGCGAAAACCCACGCGGACACGGGGAGAGCATGCAAACTCCACACAGAAAGGCACCCGAGCCGAGAGATTCGAACCCGGGACCTTCTTGCTGTGAGGCGTCAGCGATAACCACTGGGCCACCGCGCCGCCCTATGTGGAAATGTCCCAAGATAAATGTGTGTTATTAAAGCAGAGAGTAGACATTGAATTTGCAAGCCCTGGATGTGGGATTCGTGCGACACGACACAGTCGGTAAATAAACTAACGCACAGCAACAAATGTGCAAAGACATAGCCCTCACTATAAGCATACAAAAACCAGTAACACACAAGATTGCACAACTAAACACACAACACCAAAAAACCACAAAAAAATTATTGTTGCGGATATTCCGTTATCGTGCTGTTTCGTAAACATCTGTTAATACACAATCACGTGGTTTTACAAATACCTGTGCACGGTAAACAGGTTTCAACCAGATGATGTATATTCCGGTTATTTACTAACACTGCACGCTGCTGTATTGTCAACATCGATTACCGATTCAAGGAAGTCTGTTAACTGTAGGAGTATTAAACCCAAAGACACCATGTGCAGAAACCCTTATGAAATTAGACAGCTATGACGTGAAATTATTATCACCGTTACAAAGTTGAAAGTGTCCTTCATAAAAGCCATGCAAATTCATGGCGAAACATGTGCTAAACATCCACAAAACCATTTTAATACCCCTCATGTATACAGCATGACGAATAACTGCAGATGTAATTGGAAAGCACTAATGTTCCACATACCAGAACAAATGAAGGCTTAGCCCAGTGACTCACTTCAAAGGCCACTTCATTCCCATTGATACTATTCCAAGGTGATCCTTGTGTTATTTGTTATCCAAGAAATATTCTTTCATCATTTTGACAGTTAAATTACTCGCCTTGGAAAAACATATATTTTGCTCAATTATAACTGTAAAGGAGCCAAGCTTTGCAAGGCCATTTTCCTCAAGGTAAAAGTTGTTTATAATCAGAATAAAGCGTAGACTAAAGAGTCTTGAAATCTAAGGCTTACCTCCCAATCCCGAAATCAACCTTTCGCGTTTTATCAATTAACTGAAGGTTACAAAAAAAATTATCTTCATGGACAAAAAAAAAACTGGTCATATACTTAGAAGTCGATTCACCTTCAAGCTTGCCTCTGACATCAAGCTCACCCAAAGTAAACATAAGATTGTCCAAATAATCAACCAAGACGTCTCCTCGTTCCATATCATCTCAATGAGCCGAGATAGTTAACCTTCACAAGTGCAATGTTTCCCGGCTATAACTTCTTAGCTGCATCTGCAGCCAAAACTATTCTCTCAGCCCTCGATAACGTTTAGCCTTGACGTTGGTAGTTCTCCCCTCAGTGTCCTCTCGAAATCCCTGGCCTCAAAACCCCAAACGATACAAAGTTCAACAGCCAGACTCATTATCCACACATCTCCGCGGTGCAAAATTACCCCAATTTTCAGATCATTCCCAAGGCGTGCGCAATCCAATCCCAGGTTAACGGAGCGATCGCTCTCGTGATCTTTAAAATCCTCAACGGACGCAACCCTTTCATATTCCTCCATTCTCAATACGCTTTATTACCCTCCGCATCCCATCCGCTCAAAGCAACCGAGGCTTTGTGTCAAACCCCAGAGTCAATCTCCGTTTGGTGGGTGGTCAACTCCTTGACCTCTTCGCTGCCGCGCAACCGTTGGAAACTCCCTCCACGTGGCCACCATCGACACTGCACGTGCTGTTGCAGTGCAGGCACAAGACCCTTATTCTCCTCCGCCCATGACCGACGGTCTCTGTTTCGATTAAGTGCCTTCATTCACACCTTTAACAGCGTCATCTCCTCACCCCTTCGGCCCTGTGGCCCCCGTACCCCCTCTTCCTGACGGCCGCAGTAAATAAAACACGAGCCCAATCATTCCCTTCCTCTCGAAGTATGCATTTCTGCGATGTGTTCAGGCTCTCTGAGAGGAAGTTACATTAATGAGAGCTCACGATCTCGCATTGTATTGTACACGCACACCGTAATCTCTGGGCGATCGCGCAATTGCTCTTGGCGTAGACCGTTGACACGCACGGTTGAGACGCTGATCCTGATAATGACGCTCCGTTGTATCGTGGGGGTCCTGCCAAGTGCTGTTCGGTACTGTGACCGACCTTTCGCACCATCCCTCTCTCCCCCCCGCCGAAGAAGCTCCCAGCACGTGCAGCGGAACGTGGGACACTGAGTGAAAGGGCACGCGACACGACCCAGTAGTAATGTAGTGACAGATCTCATCTCACTGTCAGAAACCGCTTAGGCCTGTACAGGGTGGTCGCGGTGAGCCGGAGCCTATCCCGGCAAACACAGGGTGCAAGGCAAGGATATACCCACGATGGGACGCCAGTCCATCACCGAGCACTGCATGCAATTTAGTCTGCAAGCCAATTCACCTATGCAGCAGCATGTTTTGGACTGTGGGAGGAAACCGGAGTGCCCGGCGAAAACCCACGCAGACATGCAAACTCCACACAGAAAGACACCCGAGCCGAGATTCAAACTCGGCACTTTCTTGCTGTGAGGCGACAGCGCTACCAACTGTGCCACCGTGACACGCATCAGTTCTTTCCGACCCGGCCCGGTACAATCCCATCGCATTGAGCGCGACCGGGTTGCGCAGCGCGCGTGTGGAGAGGGGCCACCTGCCCACCCAGGGGGGCCACCTGCCCACCCAGGGGGGGGCCACCTGCCCACCCAGGGGGGGACCACCTGCCCACCCAGGTGGGCCACCTGCCCACCCAGGGGGGCCACCTGCCCACCCAGGGGGGCCACCTGTCCACCCAGGGGGGCCACTCAAAAAGCCCTCTCGCCTCCCCCTCCTCCTCCTCCTCCTCGCTGCGCAGTGCCCGAGCAGGACGTACGACGCCGCCTACGCGTCCACGCGCGAGCTTCCCGACGACGTGCTCGAGTTCGTGCGGAGGCACCAGCTGGCGTGGGAAGCCGTGCTGCCGCTCGGCGGGCGCCCGCTGCTCGTGCGCGCCGGTACGGGAGACACGCTGACGCGCGTCGCCGTCGATCGCGTGGAGGCGACCGACGGGCAGTACGACGTCCTCTTCCTGGGCACGGGTGAGCGCGGCCGCGGGGGGGGGCGACCGGGGCCGGGGGGGGTGGTGGAGGTCGCTGGAACGCTCGGTGCAGCGATCCCGAAACAGCTATGGAGAGCAATGTTCATTAAATCATGATCAATTAAAAATTACCATTAATAAAGGGACGCACGGTGGCCCAGTGGGTAGCGCTGTCGCATCACAGCAAGAAGGTCCCGGGTTCGAATCTCGGCTCGGGTGCCTTTCTGTGTGCAGTTTGCATGTTCTCTCCACGTGTCCACGTGGGTTTTCGCCGGGCACTCCAGTTTCCTCCCACAGTCCAAAAAACATGCCGCTGCATAGGTTAATTGGCTTACAGACTAAATTGCCCGCAGTGCCCGGTGATGAACTGGCGTCCCATCGTGGGTATATCCCTGCCTTGCGCCCTGTGTCTGCCGGGGATAGGCTCTGGCTCACCGCGACCCAGTATAGGACTAAGCCGTTTCTGACAATGAGATGCGATTATGGGTATGACCCCATAATATACTATTAGTAACAATAGTAACACATTACTTATGGTAACGTATTAATGATTGTAATTATTTGTTAATATTGTTATTCGAAGAGTCCCCGCACTGCAACGTGTTAGTAACACGTTCTTCTGAAGGCAGGATAACAGGCGCGCTAAGTGATTAGAAGAGCATTGATGGTGCCGGTGCAAAAGTGAGAATTTAAAGCAGAGTGATAACGTTTCAGAAGAGTAATCAATTAGTGGGAAGTAACGATAACATAAGACAACCGCTTTGGTGTAGCACAGATTAAGTGCTTAATTTTCAGTCTCTAATGAGTGCATATGAAAGATTTGATGCTGGTACCCTCAGTCCAGACACATATACACACCTAAAATACTTCTTCCATGACACTGAAGTTATATAGCGCTTTGTTTCGACTTTTATCTTAAAATCAGATCATATGCAGGCGCTACGTGGATTATTGCATCTCTGGATTGCAAGATACTGTGGCAGATAGGGCGAGGCATTCACCCAGCAGTGGACAGATCATGGCCGATTATGACAAACTTGGGAGCCATCCAGCAACGGGTTGACGATGGCTGATTGTGCAGATGACTTTATTTTGCCAAGATTTGCGGCAGAGATTAGAATCCCATCGACTGTGTGGTCCTGGGAGTGGCAAATGTGGTTGCATTCCATTACTGATAAGATAGACAGTTCACATCCACAACGTGTGAATTAAGGCCCCCTGCCTTCAGTACAAATGAGCTGCCAACGATGCAGACCAAAGATCAGTTTGAAGGAAATGAATTGCCCCTTAAGTATTCCTAAATAGAATCCTCCAAATTATCTAAAGGAATTCATTCATCTCAACGCGTTATATTGAATTTATATAATTATTAAAGTAGCATGGGATAAATCCAGCATATGTTGTTTTCTGCTATCTTCGGGCTCTCTCAAGGGTCGATAGATTTGATATATTAGGCCGTGACCTAATAAGAGCAGGACATCCACAGCTACCCGTTTTGGCCACTCGAGAGTGAAAAGTTTATTTATGGCGATTCATGGCTTAATTGGCACCGTTAAAACTGTCTCACTGGAAGCAAAACCCCGAGCGACCAGAATGGATTTTTTATATATGCCAATGTCAACCGAAATGAGCGTCCAGCTGCTTTACGTTAGATCCGAAGCACAATTCACTGCAAGCCTGCTGTTTTTAACAACTTTGCCAACTTCCCTCATCAATCTTTCACCGGTTAAGGTTACCGTTGAGGTTATGGTCTCCTTCCTAGAATCTTTGTAATGTACCTGGCGCCACATCACCGCACTCTTATTTTACACACGCACTCCACGTGAAAGGGCTATTTGGTGGGGAAAAAAATTCAATGGAAATAAATGCTGTAAGCGTGTTGTCATCAATAGCGTGCTTTAAGAATTATATAATACACTACACAATATCAATTACGTGAACCAGTTATGTTTTAATTGTTTAGGCACAAGAGAAGTATTATAACATTTGGAAGCAGCAGGTCATCAGAGTTCACCTAGCAATATCCACGTGGGATAGGGGCGGTCGGGAGTCTTGAGTGCAGCCCTTTCTTGTTGCTTCAGAGCGGCGAGTAAATTGAACCGTCCACCTTGTGCCGAGCAGCAGCGAAGGGTTACAAACATGGGTTGGGGGGGGGGCGAATGGGGGTACGGCTCAGGCGCAATTACATTACAGCATTCCTCTTCGCGCCGAAATAATTGTTTTGTTAAATTATAATAGGTTGTTGTCGTCTGTTGTAGGTCACCACACCATCATTGTGTCTTCACCACTATGACCAAGAATCCTAATGGACGTGGTTATGATCAAGGACAACATTTTTCTCCTAATCCTTTCAGAGTCCATGACTTTGAAGGCACGATCTATACAAACAATAAAAAAGTATTGTATAACATTTATTGTTGAAACATGCTAATACACTAACCATGCCTTTCTTGCATATTACCCACAAAAATCCTAATTAAGGGCGTTAGCAATTAATCTTGAACAACATAACTGCGTTTGGTCCTGCCTAGTATGTTTTTTTGTGTGGTGATCGAGTGTTTGAACATTGTGTAACAATGTCATCGGGTAACTCAACCCTCCGTGTTCCCATGCTGATCGCAATAATTGTTCGAACCAAACATCTTTGGTTACTATTTGGTCCCCAAAGCCCAGAAAGCGACTCAACGTGAAGGAGGAGGGGGGGGGTCATCGCCAGGCACTTATTGAAAACTGATTTACTGCGCTCAGATTCCGGCCTGGTGCTCAAAGCAATAACAGTCAACAAGGAAAACCGGTTCACAGAGGAGGTGGTTCTGGAGGAAATTAGAGTTTTTAAGGTAAAAGCAAACGCACACGGCATCGAGAACACTAACCCCCTATAATGGGACCATGTACATTAGAACGCTAGCAAATGTGGCACAGCAGCTGGTGGTTTTGAGAGGGCTGTAACAGTGCCACACGTTTTATTCATGGTTTGTGACACTCATTTTTACGAACCATTTCAAGACATTGTTTAAACCCTTGTGACTTGTACTCGATCACAATCGGCAGTAATCTAGTTTACAAATCGTCCTTGTTAAGGATATAATTCGTCACTGCATGCTCCGCGCGCATTATGTTGAGTAAACATATTCCATGCGACAGTGTTCGCTGGATAACAATCAGCTTTGTTCCGTATTCTCCACAAAGTTTACAACATGTTTATCAATAGTCAGGTGTGCGTGGTGTTTAATTTATATTTGATGAGACACAGATAAAACTTGCAAAGGCTGACCGTGATGAGTCACTTGTGCCGATAGGCTGGGATAACTTATTCTGGGCAATGTTATAAATGTCACAACTTTCGTATTCACCGTACAAATTAAAAACATTTAACTCTTTCTCTCACAGGAACCATCGCCAATAATCAGCATGAAAATATCCATTAAAAGAGTACGTATCAAACGCATACATTTCAATACCAATTCAATTTCAAAGCCCAATAATTGTTCTAATAACTGTATTGATGTTAATTACATTGTTTGCAGGAATTGGATGATAAAATGATACACTTTAAAGAACTGAATGTTACAAATCTGCTTCTCGTTCTCTCGTGTAGTCGATTGCATTATTACCAATCAATGTTTATTTATTAAACCGAGTCCCATTGAGCCAGTAATCCAGGTAAACAGCGAGCCCGCAAGGGAGATCCGTGGTGCATTAACGCAGAACATTACATTAAAGTGATCTGTACAGAACATTTAGAGTGGTAGAGAGTAATAGAATGGCTCTAACGAGGCGCTCTTTCAGGAATGCCATGTCGTTACAAAGGAGAGAGAAGGAACGCTCGATACGGATATACCGAACGAGAAGCTAAGGGCATTTCTCATATATAGAGCCGTGGCTACCTAAACCACACCAGCAGAATGTGCTTCAAGCACAACCAGTAACAATATTAACAAAATAAACGTGCATATCGGACTCAAATCTGGGGTAAGGCGATGAATGGTTGGAGGGTAAATGTGCGGCAGGCAAAACGGACACGCCTGTTTATTCAGCCAGACATCATCTCACCACATCGTATCAACTTACAACTCCGCCCGAAATACATCGTTTAATGTCAACACCGTGTTATGGCACTATATATAAAAAAATACACTCGTTAATTAAATAATACTGTCCAATGGGTGAACAAAAAATATGTACGTGATTGGGCAATTTAAAAAGATGTTTATTATTAGAGTAGAAATTACCAAGTGAGCATGCAAGCTCCAGATGTGGGATTCCTGCGACAACTTCCGAACTGATGAACACAACGCATAAAACCAAAGGGGAAATAAAAATACGGCAACAAAGTTCATAAACGAAACGCACCGTAATTTTAAGAGTAAAACCTCACACGCAAGTTATTCACAATTGAGCAAACTCAACACCAACTTGTACAAAGATGAAACCCCAACCATGATCATGTTGTAAACAGTGGCACTCAATATTGGACAGCACAATAAGTTATTAATAGATAACGAGCAACAGTGGCATGGGAAATAAATAATGCTTACAGTTCCAAATTATTCGTGGTATATAAACACACGTATGCCATTCGGCCAATTAGTTCAATTGCTATGCATAGATGCACAACCGACACGCGCAAAATATAATTTTTGCTTAGACTTAGGTGGGGGACTTCGATACATGCCTTGAGTAATAAAATGATAATCATTAAGCAAGCGGATGCCTCGGTTGTACGCCACGCTCCATAGCAAAATGCCACTAACGTTTCTGTCTGAATATCAATCTCCGCATTTGTGAATTGGGAACCACTGCGCAAAAAACACGAACTCCGCACTGAATGTCTGCTTCTGTTACCGCAAGATATGGATTTCATTGGTGGTGCCAGACTTTTAAGGACCACGGTCACAAGCTTATGAAATGGTCAATACGCACCCCTCTTGGGCAAATTGCCCCATGCGAGTGATAAAAGAGCGGCCGAACAAATAAATATAAATGCCACCAAATGCCTTATGGAAAGGGATATTCATGAGCAAGTCGTTCACAACCAACGCTAACAGGAAGTAAAACAATACGTTTAATCCGCCGCGTCTTTGAATGTGCAAAAGAAAAGTCTGGTATTTGTCCGTGGGCGCAGAGTGACAGTTTGAAAAGTTTCCAAAGGATGGACTTATGTTTAGAAATGATAAAAAAAAAGTCTTAAAAATTCGAAACCATCAATTGAGTATTTACCGGTAATGTTTAAATGGAGCCTGATCTGAATAATCGTTTGACAATGAAGCATTGTATTTCTACGGTGAATACCAAGCTGTCCAAAAATGCTGGGGTGGTTTTTATTTGCACGGTTCATCGACTGGTCGGCAAGCAATCAAATAATCAGTATTGGCAATGCTTACATCATATACCACACAATTGCACCTTGTTTCTTAGGTTAGCATGTCCATTGTCTTCCCATTCGTCTCATTACAGCCTGTAATTATTGCTCATTGGCAACATTATGAAGTTCATGGACGAAGTATAATGTTGCTATATTAGACATATACAAGCCTTGTGGTATATTAAAAGCACTCAGTCACCAGACATGGTAATGCCAGTGCGTTATAAAAGGCCTCCCCCAAGCAGCCACTCTCTCATGATCCTGCAGAGTGACAATCCACCTGAACACTGCACGAGCGGACTGCATTGCTCCATCTCTTGTGAACATAGCATACTGGCAAAAAAGTACCCATAGCGTTAATAGCACGCCTTCTTTATTCATACCCATCGTCACTGCGAGCTCTGCAACTTGGCATCATAGGGCTCCTTATAAAAACTAATACAAGGCAGAGACGTACATTCGAACATTGTAATGCCTGTATATTGCCAGAAAAAAACCAAAAACCTCCTCTTCTTTCAGCGTAATAGGAATTGGTGGCTATGCCGTGGTAACATTTGCACGAACACAAAGTCCGGCTCGAGGTGGCTCGAATCCCACCTCGGGCGGCTTTCCATGTGGATTGTGCTCTCTCCCCCTGTTCTGCGTGCGTTTCCTCCGGGTTCTCCGGTTTTCATCCGACAAAACCCACAATAAAGCATGAATCAGCATGTGGGGGGGGGGGGGCAACTCCCCCCATCTGCAGTTTCCAGGCGTCTCCATATCCCGTCCATTACCAGGCATGGAATTTGCGCCGCGTTATACATTGTCGGTTTATTACTATTATCATCATCATCATCAATCGAACGTGGGTCGCTCCACGCGCGTTCTGCGTGCAGCAACAGCTGTACGTGGGGTCACGCACGGGGCTTGCGCAGCTCTCCCTGCACCGGTGCGAGGTGTACGGGAAGGCGTGTGCCGAGTGCTGCCTCGCACGGGACCCTTACTGTGCCTGGGACGGAGCTACCTGCTCCCGCTACCTCCCCTTGCCCAAGAGGTGAGGCTTCGCATCTCGAACGCTGCAGCAGCGGGAGAGTGTTGGGTGAAAAGCCCTCTGCTGGGAATTGTTGAATGCAGACCAGGAAAGTTTTGTCGAGGCACTATTGGGGCTTTTTTTTTTTAAAGGAGGTCATATGCGTTGTCAGATAGCATGGACAATTTTAATTCGAAGGCTTTCGTGACCAATGTTATCAATAACAAAAAATGGAATTAATAGCGTGGACAATAACGATCTGGCTTCATGGGAGAAAACTGGAGTACCCAGGAGAAACATCACAAACAAACAGAGGACGACATCCAAAACTGTGCAGCGATAGATTCAAGTAGACTGCCAAGTTCTGCCCAAGCTCAGACCTTGTTTAAGATCTGACGTGATCTGAAGAGATCAAGCCTCCAATGAAAATATTTGTTGGCCTTATATTATGAGCACAAGATCATATTCTGCTCTTCAATACATCTCATCTCACTGTCAGAACCGCTTAATACTGTACAGGGTAGCGGTGAGCCAGAACCTATCCCACAAGACACAGGGCGCAAGGCAGGGATATACTCACGATGGGACGCCAGTCCATCACCAGGCACGGAGGGCAATTTAGGCTGCAAGTCAATTCACATATGCAGCAGCATGATTTTTGAAGTGTGGGAGGAAACCGGAGTGTCCGGCAAAAACCCACGCGAACACGGGGAGAACATGCAAACTCCACACAGAAAGGCACCCGAGCCGAGATTCGAATCCATGCCCTTCTCGCTGTGAAACGACAGCGCTACCCACTGGGCCACCATGCCGCCCTCTTCAAAACATTCACCCCTGAAATTAACAGGGGCGTAGATATAATAAGAACATTGTTCATTCTCAGCCATAAAAGCACCATTAAGTTCGTGTGCCTTTTAATCACCACGCCAATAAGTTTGTCAACCTCCTCTTATGACCTTAAAATAAAAATTAGCCTAACATAACTACGATAAAATTGTACAACACAATCTAAATTCATAATGGAAATAGTCTAGCGTCAGTTTACGTTATTTTTACAATTTATTTTAGCCTCTGTAAAATTTATATTTGCATTACACAAGACTAGTATACACAGATAAATCACAACGACGTCTGTAAAACTGTGACTGTCGTGTTAAGGTTGTTGTATGAGATGTTATCTATAAAAGATATGGGGACTGTATGTGTATATACGCACGTGTGTTCACAGTGAGGGTGCCAGGTTGGAATCCTTCATAAGCGCATATTTTATCTGCATAACACCAAGACCTTGAGATCCTGTTTCAGCTGTGCGTCCCACTTATTCACCATTCTTCGGAAATCTCAACACTTTCAGCTTTAAATGTCCACGTTTGCACGATCATCGACCCTCTTGAGCTTTCATGCAGGAATAAAAGTCAGGTCATAGTCGTCATTCCAAAAGAACACGTCATCGAGAGATGGCAGACGAACGTATTACACGCTTGGGACAAGATCGCCCATGGGACAGGGGAATTTGCTCGTACAGTGTATATATATAGATGCCAAATCACTTTGTCTGTGCGCCTTCTGTACCCATAGCAACAGGAGGTCCAGACGGCAAGATGTTCGCCACGGGGATCCCAACGAGCAGTGCCGGGACCTCAAAGATCGTGAGTCAGTTTTAAAAGCCTGTGTCATTCCGAAGTTGGTTTTCAATAAGGTGTTAGATGCCTATGCTGCTGTGGTGCAATGCTCAGCACACAGGACTTACATTCCAGAGGTCAACTCAAGTGTCCGGTGCCGCAGTTTTTTTTATGTTTCCCTCTCTGTCCATCCAGCTCAATATACACGGACACATCGCAATGAGAAAACTTAGAGGTTAAACGTGGTTACGTCAAATGTGGACGCTTCCACATTGTCCAAGATTATTTAGCCAGCTTAGAAAAGTAGGCCAAATACACTCTAGATGAGCAACATAGACCTCAGTCCAGTGGAGGCCCCTTCCACCAGCGGTGGCACAATCAATAGGAGGTAATTTGATGGAGGAGCTAATAATAGGCGAGACTTTAATTTCAGGTATGAAAGCAACAAGATTGGCAGAGTGCACCACGGTGGGTTTATCATGCTGCGCTATGAACCCAGCGACCTGGCTTGAGTTACCCATCACTGGTAACATCAGTGGAGAGTGAAATTCGAGCTGGTCATAGGCACCCTCTAATGCTGGCGGTGACATATTATGAAATAACCTCAATGACCGACATGTTAGGCACAGGCCTTCATGTTGTTTTGGATTGATTAACGGCTATAAGTCAATATTGTTATTGTATTATTAAAAAGTAGATCGCGTCTCGGCGCATTATCCTCATGTAGATTTACAGACACCAGTAAATACAATCATTATCACAGCAACAAGACAGCTGAAAATGTTCAATGTGAAGTACTTGGATTTTTATACAAGTGGCAGAGTTCAAACGTGTGGATTTCAATACAGCCACCATTACACAATATATATTGTACCATGTTAGTGCAATTGAGAATGAAAAAATATGATACAATCATAGATGCAACTATGTGGGTAAGTAAAACAAGATTATTCCAAAAATCCAGACATCACGATCTGCTCAATCTCCGACGTGACAGTTTCAAGTGAGACACATCAAGCCAATCCGCTTATCTCGAGAGCATTGAGCACGTTGAGAAATAAACACAGCTCAATACCGGGGGCAATGGCATTTCTCATTGCAATGTTTACGAAATTGTGTATTGTTTTAAATTTTAACTGTATTCCAATCCATTAGGGTGCAGCACGGAAAATTCTCGGAAAGAAAAACATTGGGTCTACAAATTGTACTTTTTGCCCCAAACTTCACCGGGAAAGTGGCGTTATTTCAAATACATTGATGGATTTATTTTACCACAACATTTTATGCCAGTTATTCTAATGAATAAGCAAAATGTTAACAATGCCAGGGGTGAAGCCATAAAACAGAGTGAACACCGTGATCGACCTTTCAGGTCCAAAATGAATATCTGGACAAAGCATTCCATATGACGCAATCACTGGCTTAGCAGCTTAGTGCAGAAGTGCAGTGGTGCAGATTCACAATGATAAGACTCAGGCCTGAGTACCACCGTTCTGTGCTGAGTTTGTCGGGTACTCCGGTTTCCTATCACATTCCAAAGACATCCTGCTGAGGTCAATTGTTCTGACTAAATTGCCCTCGGTGCCCTGAGATATTGTAACTTGCTTACCCCTCCCCGCTAAACAACTGCTAAGAGCTACATAGCTCAGCGGTTC
>JAZEWT010000024.1:5399257-5425146 GCA_036362905.1 Mordacia mordax | reverse complement strand
AAAAGCTGCTCTCTCGGGACAGCCGCGTCGATCGCTCCCCCTCTCTCCCTCTATTGCGACGTTTTGCATCACACGTTCGAGGCATCCTCTCACAGCCCCAAAAATCAGCAACACCTTGCTGCTCTGAAAATTGCACCAAAGCATTTAATACTAGTTAGTGTCTTCAGATCGTTAATGTAAGTTTATCATTATAATACTTATATTACAAGTATTACTGGATAGTTCCAAAGCTGTTCTTTCGGGAAAGCCTTGTTGAGCACTATCCTGAAAGAACAACTTTGGAAAGCGATTCTCATAGATCAAGGCATTGAAACCTACATCAGTACATTACAATATTATATCACCGACTTGAAAACAAACGCCAAATTTAGAAGCAAAAAATACCCACGCCCACATCATGGAACGTTTAGAGACCAAGTTTGTGTATCAATCACGTTAACCATCTGGGCATAATAAGCACTACGTTCCACAAAAGCTAATTGCCAATAAACAAATAAATAAGTACCTTCGTATGGAAACTCCTAAGCATTGCCGTGACACAGGTTCTGTGCGTTTGCCTTCTCACCAAATGGATGTTTTTGCTGTACGGAATTGTAACTGGTGATTGCTTCGAAGAGCTGCTCGCTCGTGGAATTTTAACTGAAAAAAAAATCCCAGAAATTTCCACCAACAGGGCTTGATGCAGAGTTGCTCTCAAAAGCTGTGCTCTCGTTCCACGTTCCACTTTGGCGACGTGACGCCGCGAAGGCGGAGAAGCAACTCTCGACGTGACCAGCCTGATAGAACGCTATTGAAGGCGATTGGCAAATGTTCATAAACTATAAAAAGGCAGCGAGAAAAGTAACATTGACTGGGGATTATTGTGTTGATTTAGCGAGCAAACCCCCACTGGTCGATGACCAAATGACACTGAATGCAGATTCTTCGGATTTCAGAGCTTAAGCAGCGTTATTAGTTCTAGGATGAGTTACCGCCAGGGCTTGTTAGGTGTTCTTCTTGTCGAGAAACTGCAAGGTGGCCAGGCAGTGCGCTGCGTGTGAGTTTTGCAATCACTCCAGATATCCACCCACACGAATCCAAACACTCATTAAACGGTATTGACCAAACATCCCAGTGGATGACCTTTCCTAGAAACGGCCTCGGAAGTCGTAGGGGCATATCCCGGTAAATAATTAGTATTGTTATTAAACGGTATGCAAGTCTTGGTTTAATTGTTTACATATTGGACGAGTAATTCAGGAGGTCACCGGTTCATTTTAGATCACGTGGCAGCTGACACAATGGGGAAAGTTTATAAAATTACCCCACCTCCATCCGCGCAGCAAAATACGGGTAGAGCAGTGCAGGGTCTCCTCAGGATCGTTCTTCTTAGGCAGCTATACTGGGAAATGTCTACGTTTTCCGAGAACAAATCAAAGTCTAGGTTTATGCAAGTTACATGTGCAGTCCCCCTATTAGGTTTGCACCCACGACATATCCCGGCTTTGTGCCTCCGAGGTGGCAACCCTAGGCATATGTAGGGAGCTCAACCAAAGCGAGGATGCTCCATTCCGGGACGGCTGGTCGGCGTGGAAGAGTGGGTCAACACCCCCCATATTCCATCAAACTTCTGCTCGCATTGGTCTACCTGTCAGCAATTGCACGAGCAAGAAAGGCAAAGAACCTCCCCCCCGTAAAGCATTACGAGATTGTAGGGCGACTATTAAGGCCAGCACGGCACACGAGGGAGTGGGTAGAAAAGCACCACGCCAGACCACCTTTGGCTCCTTAGTGGCGATGTTTACACGGCACACCAGGTTCTCGCTTGGAGGCCGAGTCGACCTAGGAGAGGTTCACGACCAGTTCAGAAAAATCACCAGTGGTGTTGGCGGTAGGTCGGACTCGTAGGGAAGCGCTCTGAACGACTACACCACCGCGCCCCCCACGCTAACAATGTCGCTGCGCCTCCAATCGTGACTCCGCGTGCAGAGTTCGCCCAGCCTCGCTACGGTCTGCCGCCGCTGGAGGAATACTGCGAGAGGCTCTGGCAGAGGGAGCAGCGCCTCCTGGTGCGGCCGCACCGCCCCACTCACAAGTGGAAGCACACCCTGGAGCTGCGCAAGAGCCGCAACCGGCGCCACCCGGACGCACCGCTCGCCTCCATCCAGCCTGGACACATTGCGCGACCGCACACGCAGCGCCCGGCCAGCTAAACCGGTGTCCCTGCGCCGCGAGGAGAATGAATGGCCCACGATCCGCGCGGCTCAGCGCAGGTGCCCTGTGTGGTCCAGCGCGCTGAGCAGGGTTAACCCCCCTTTAATCCACGTTGCTTACCGTGGCTGGACCTTAAATCACCACAATATCGCCAGGTGCAAGCCCAGCGCGCTCAATAGGTAGCCCTGCCTGCGCACCATAGGTAAAGGAAGTTGAAGAATTTAAGGCGGCATAGGGCTGTGTTTAAAAAAAAAAATGTAGAGGGTTTATTTTGTTAGGGGATTGAAAAACATCCTGTAGAGAAGGGCACAGGGGAAATGCCACGGCAAGCAAAGGCCGGGTCACGTGGCCAGGTATTCACCCCTTGGCTGAACAATGGTTAAAAAGATCTTAAATGCACACAAGAGACCGGAACTCGCAATGTATTGATCTCATGGATTGCGCACTGTGTATATAAGTGTAAATATTAAATGCCAAGTCCCGCAGAAAACATGACAACACTGTTGAAATACAATGCATAGTTAAATGCCAATGTTATGTTGACAACGGATTTGTAGAGTTACGTTATATTGGTTATGTTTAGAGTTATAAATATATTTAATATGTATAGCAGCTGCAAAACTGGCAAATATTATATTTAACAGTAGCTTCGAGTGAAGCCTGCTGCTAAAGAGTTTCTATTCCCAAAAATCAATAAGCGTTACATGCACATCTTAAATTCTATGCAGCACTGAATATTGCCATTGAAATAAGCGTTAGTAATATACAGTGCATTAAATCTGTGTTAACGTTTAACACCATGCGTTGTGGATTTTTAGTAGACACTGATATTTACGAACACAGGATTGTCAATGATTGTAAAAATGTGGTCCAGGTTTTGATTTATGACGAGAAAAAGTTTTACCTGTTTTGGCAATAATTGTTTTTTTTTACAATTCTACGGGTTTTAAAAACTTAAAATACTAAATAGACATCTTTTGCAAAGTGTCGAGTTTGCAACAACATAAAAACCCCACGCACTTCTGGCAAAGATGCAAACAAAATTGCTTTAAAAATGTATGCATTGTCCTTGAAACCGATTGGCCCACGTCAGAGATGGCTTTCTTGAGAGCCTAGTCTCAGTGTTAGCCAGGTGTTGCCAAAAAGAAGCATCTCAGAACAATGCGGAAATCAACGCATTAGTAGCTCTGGTCGGAACGGTTACACCTATTGGTACTTTTTTTGCCAGTACACAAATGACGTAAAAAGATGTAAGGTCCAGACTTTACGACCGAGGACACCAAAGCCAAACTGTGGATCATATTATCCACCACCGTCACTTCTGCCATTCACAGGCAACAGCACAGTCATCCACATCACCACACTGGATGCCACAAAATAGCTCAATAACCTCGACATGAACAAAACCGTTGCAGGTCACGACCGCACAACGTGATAAAGTTGGTTGAAAAATAACATGGATTATTGATTCAACATTTAAAAAACCACCAATGCTGGAGAGTATTTCTTTGCATTGGTAAGTTCATAAATTTGTTGTATCGCAGGAATCCCACAAAAGCTCACCGTATTTTCTGCTGAAATAAACATCTTTGAATAACTACGTTTCCACGTTAACATGCAATGTCACTGCATGGAGAATTTACACATCTACCAAGTGACAGACATCCTCTTTGGAAAGTATTTTTTCGTGTAGATTTATTAAAATTGAGTTGCCTTATTGTAAACATATTACACTGTGCTGCGTCAACCTAACGTTTAGACTTGAAATGTAAGACTGTTCATATAAATATATTGGTTTAACTCGTTTATGTAGTTGTAGGTTTTCACGGCTCTATGCACGATTATCGCTCCCAAAAGCTGCTCTTCTGGTTTAGCCGTGTCGAGCGCGCTTTCAGATTTCAGTCACAGCACGCCTGCTGATGCCTCCGACGCGAGAGGCGAAACGATCCGAAGGAGAGAGGAGGAGCGCTCGACACGGCTATCACAAAAGAACGGCTTTTCTTCATAATTGTTATCCAGTTACGGAAATCGAAAGGTGTTCATATTTGTTTCATGCTACAATGAAATGCAGAAAAGCATTTTATAGCTCAGTGCTGCAAAAAGCTGCAGCATGTCATTTTAGCAGCTTTCCATGTTATACAATGAGCAAAAGTGTTGGATCAAAAATAGCCACGGACAAGTTATGATTTCAAAATAAATTTATTTGGAAATACGTACATTACGATAAACACTGTTAAGTACGTGGTACAATGACCACGTACAATAGCATTTAAAATTCAACTTTTCAAACGTATTTACAAGTGTTAGATTCCATTGTGAATGATGCCTGCCATTTTGGATCTTCATATTGCTCAGTGTTCTTTAAGTTTGTAACGTGTCATTGCATAGATATTAAAGGTCCTGGAATCTGTCTTTTTCTAACTATACGACAAAATATAGAATTTGTATGCGTAAATTAAGTTATAACACAATGTGGGCATGTCTTTAGTAGATGGAGTCTAATGGAATACTGACAAATTTCATAACATTAATAAATTATTTTTCATACCCTAATAATCGTGCTGCATAATTGTACATTTGTATCTTACGTGTGTAATGTGGGTTTACGTGTTCATGCTCTCTATTGCAGCGAGAAATGTTACTATTAATCTACACCTACAAGTACGTCCCTAAATCCTCAGCAGTTCAGTAAGAATACAACCAATTAACTGCAATGGTTGCACAGCTGTCATACAGCTTGACGTACGACAGTTCACTAAATCGCATTGAAATATGAACGATCTCTCAGCATGTGGAACGAAAAGTCTGAATCATCCAGAATACCAAACGGTAGAATCCCAAAAACTCATCTGAGAGCAATTCAACGGATCTGTTAAATTTCCGTTCTAGTCTTTGCCCACTGCTGTCGCCAAAACGTAACAATCGCAAGCCACTTTAGTGTAGGTCATCGAGTACCTTTGGTCAGCTAATTAAAGGAAACCCCCCGACCAAAAATTCTAGTTGAGAGGGAATTGGCTCTGGGTGGGACGTGGGAACAGCATTTTCCGTAGCGCCAGACACACAACACCCAAACATTAGCTACCAGCCAAGTTAATTCTGGTCGCCTTGCCTCGGAATGTCTGCAGTGTTTTAAAAATGCTCCCGTGCCGTCAGCCCTTTGATTCCAAAGCTGTTTGTTTGCCAACGTTCCTTTTAAATAAACCTATGGTAAGCATTCATTTCCAGGTCAAACCCCACGGCGGGAGGCGGGGAGCATTCAAGAAAAACACTAATCCTAGAAACAGGTCACAGATGAATAGGCAGACGATGGCTTTGCGGTACCCCTACCGTTAAACCAGGGAGCCTAAACCACAATTGTCTTGCTGAAATATAAATGGTCTGTTATTAAAATGAAGAATGCTAATGGTACTTTTTGTTTATTTAAGGTTAGCCTTAAAACCCACAACTCAAACGCAACCGAACCCACAAAAACCCCTTTAGAAGAAATATAAGCGTGCAAAACCAAACGACTTCTCAAATAAACTGTGAACATTTCAATAATGAACCGTGAAAGACTTTTTTTTCCTTCCAGGATTCGTGTCAGTCTTACAGCACTGTCATCCAGCCATGCTGACGCGCTAATAGCCCAAAGACAGAGAGGGGTCAACAACGAGATGCCATGGGGAGAGAGTGGAAATCCGATGCCACACACCAGGGCCGCTCTGGGACAACCGAAGTCAGAACGGAGTTGGGCTGCCAAGGAGCTGCCAACAACTCTCTCTTGGGCTTGACCCACGAGTGAATCATCGAGACACACGTCATACAAACGCTCCATTCCCTACGATGTGAAATCGTGACGGGGCAGAACAAAAACTCTTGCAGATGCCAAACCCCCCGATCAAACGCAGATTTACACCGTTGACCTTACGGCTTATTAATGGCTAAGGGTTGAATGAATTGTATGCCTGTAAATTAGATTTGTGGATATCAACGGGAGTTTCATCGTATCATGCGAACTAAAGTGTCTCAAGACTCGGATGGAAAAAAAAGAATAATCCCGTGACAGCAGTGCAGATGACAGCAATTAAAGTAAATAAAAGATCGACAGGTCAGTCAGTAACCAGACACCAAAAAATAAAAGAGAAACACTATTAAGAGCTCGCCTGCTCTTGGTAAGTGCACGTGGAATGTAAGTAATTGCACGTGAAGCCCTCATCTATAGCCCATTCCAATCTCTCGCATTCTTTTGTCCAACTTATAAAGCTGTCTTGCGTTAATCCACTCCTCGAGTGTCATTTAATGCTCGCTATTGTGTATCCAGAGGATGTCCTGAATAACGATAGATTGCTGTTTCAACTGGCGCCGGTTAGGAAACCTCCTTAATTCTTGCTGTGGCTTTCATTGATCGCACATGTTCCAACGCTTCTTTGCATCATATAACAGTCATACGGTGCCCGGGAGCAAAATGTTCCTTTTCCTCCTACCCCATCATTGCTTATTTTCGTATTTAAAATGATTAGCGGACTTGCAATTAATAGCAATTACAGCATTAGCAATGACTTCCTGAACTGCCTGGGAATTTTCTTTTTTTTTTGCATTGTAATGGGGGGGGGGGGGGGGAAAAAAAATCTTAGTCCGATTTGGTAGCAGATGGGGTGGATTTAAACCATGAGAAAATTTGAGGACTTTCCTCCACCAGGCAGCTGTCACGCAAAAAAACCCCCTATATGTTTAAAACGGGACCCACCCAAAAATGTAAATGTCCTATTGTTATTCACCATGTGCTTAATCTTCTTTTTGGGTAAAAGCCACAATAATGGTGGCTTTTAAAGAGAGATTTCCATTATCTACACGACATTGTTGATTGACATTACAACGGAGCAAGCACCATTTTTATTGCTTTTAAAACGCCTCCATTTGTCAGGCAATGAAGCAGCAACTAAGCCACATGACTGCACCATTGTCAGTCTGCAAAAGTTGTGTGCTTTAAAAATATATATTGTACGACTCACATTAGATGCATTGCTATTTGTCGTGCAAAGACAGACAGCAGCTCGGTATTCAATATGTCCCTAAAACCACAAATATTTAAAAATTCTGAAGGCCTTTGAAACCGAAATCCACTTTGTTTTCGGTTGGGGTTTTTTTTTGGTCGATCGCCTTTGCATCAATCACCACCCTTGCAGCCTCCTCTACATCGGTGTCACTTCACTCGAAGGGAGTGAAGCGGTCGTTAAGCGAGGTTTGTCTGCGCTCAATGGTCTCAGCCCGCCCTTGCTTTCCCACATGAGCACACAAACGGTTTGTTGAATAGCAAAGCACACCGAGGCGCCGTGAGCTGCTGCCCGACACGCGTTACGTGGTAGACTTCTTTTGCAGAGCAACAACCATGCAGGATCAACTACTAACAGGGTACAAATATGAATTGCTGGAGAAGGAGGGAGGGTAGGATAATGTTGCGTTATGTTAAAGGTTAAAAGGTGTTGTATTTTATTCAATGTGAAGTATGAGGATACTGTCGTCAGCAGGCGTGCGTAAGGGCGTCTTATAAATAATAATTGAGGTCACATTGTACTATTCGATACGTTTGTCAAACGTACCTTGAAGGAGGTGAGCAGAAGTGCGGCTTTAAACCGTGGGACATTTTCATATAAAATGCTCCTTGCTTGAGCGTCAAAACGCACATTTGAACTACTTAACCGAATGGCACAAAACTAATCAATTAAAGAGCCCCGACAGAACCGCAAATGCGGAGCAGCGTAAAGACCCGGCTAAGAACATAATGCAGGGTAGGACATTTTTAAACAAAGCCACCTTTTATACGGAGACTACCACAGCCTTTCCTGTTCAACCTGTTTATGCCACCGAATTCATCACGCCATGCAAAATCAATTCACTGAATGAAATCCCCATGGCCTAATAGGCAATCCTATTATGCGCACATGAGCGTGATGATTGCCACGTAGAGAGTCGTCGCATTATTTGGCCGTTGCTATAAATTTCACACGTATGGTAATGTAAGCTATTTCAATAAGCTATCGCTTGTGACCAATTCATCTCATCTCATTGTCAGAAACCGCTTAGTCCTGTACAGGGTCGCGGTGAGCCGGAGCCTATCCCGGCAGACACAGGGCGCAAGGCAGGGATATACCCACGATGGGACGCCAGTCCATCACCGGACACTGAGGGCAAGTTAGTCTGCAAGGCAATTAACCCATGCAGCAACGTGTTTTTTGGACTGTGGGAGGAAACCGGAGTGCCGGGCGAAAACCCACGCGGACACGGGGAGAGAACATGCAAACTCCACACAGAAAGGCAGCCGAGCCGAGTTTCGAAGCTGGGACCTTCTTGCTGTGACTTGTGACCAACTCGCCTGTTAAAAATAGCTAATAGCTCAGTGGACTTTAGCTAATAAATAAAATAATAAACAGTAAGAGTATTTTACAATCCGACGGTGATGCGAATGAAAATATAGTTTCATTTCAATTGCTGACAAAACACTGAGTGTGTTTAATGCTGTTTTACATGAACCAGGTATGAAGCAACAAGCGAGACTTTATTGACATTAGATGGAGTCGAATAATAAGTGCAATTATTATTATTATAATATCTCAGTCATACTGCTTGTTGAAGATTGACGTACAATTTTGCTCTGGCTTGTGTTTTACTAAAAGTCATCAAACAGTTCTGCTTTAACTTTATTATGGTTTTACATACTTTGTTGACGTATTTTATGTAGTATTTCTTCTGAGACATGTAACATAGTTTAATAATACAACACCATCGCAGGATATTATCCACAAAAATAAGTGTTCTTTGTGACATTTTGTCATCTGAATATTACCAATGCGATACATTTCGTAACTTGCCACAAAGTGTTGAGTCTGACACCGACTCACAGACACGTGTCAGTGGCACACGTATATGTGCAAAGTATCACATGGGGACTACGGTTTCACTGAGACGGATATGTGAAGATGAAATTATTCGCTTTTCCTTCGGCTTAAGTGAGGCTGCGACAACACCTGCCCGCGTGTGCCACCGTGCAAGTAATCCATCATCTCGGCCAGAAGAACCTCACTGCTCTCAGCGACACGATAAAGTGATGTTTGCAATGGACTGGAAAGGCGGTCAGGATTTTGTATTTCTAAATGTATCGCTTCTTGTAGTCCGTTCTATAAAAAATAAAATCGGATATTTATCTGACTCATGTTTGTTGAATTTAGTGTTGTGGATATAATGCCGGGCGGCACGGTTGCCCAGTGGGTAACACTGTCGCCTCACAGCAAGAAGGTCCCGGGTTCGAATCTCGGCTCGGGTGCCTTTCTGTGTGGAGTTTGCAAGTTCTCCCCGTGTCCGCGTGGGTTTTCGCCGGGCACTCCGGTTTCCTCCCACAGTCCAAAAAACATGCTGCTGCATAGGTTAATTAGTTTGTAGACTGAATTGCCCATGTGCCCAGTGATGGACTGGCGTTCCATCGCACGTATATAACCTGCCTTGCACCGTGTCTGCGGGGATAGGATCCGGTTCACTGCGACCCTGTACAGGACTAAGCAGTTTTTGACAATGAGATGAGATATAATGCGGATTGTTTTAATTAACAGCGAATGATATCAAGTTGTGACGTGAGTAGTTATTCTGCATTACGGTTTGACATCAGTGACTCGATAAACAATTTAACCAAATATAGACCGAGTTTAAATCACAATATTGGTCTTGAGAACCTGTTGTTACTCCTCTGGCTGAGCTTGCTGTTGATATGGATTGCCAGTCCAAAAACAGCTCGAACACCGTCCGCCGGAAAGAAAACATTAACCTCACCCGACACCGAATTTACGTTCAATTAAGGAATTAGCCAATTTCCTACTGATAGAAAACAATGGAAGTGCCTTCATTGAAACCGGGTGCTGTGACAATTACAGCTCTGCCGTGATTTTGACCTTCTCACACCCGTCCCACATCTCCGCATGTATTCTACTGCATATGAAGGCCAGAGAATGTGCTGTGCACGAGTTATACTCTCTCTGGAAGGGCATGGCAAGCAGGCAATGGGATACAAACGTAAACACTTGAAAATGAAGCCATTTTACCTGCAACTGCTCCTGTACGGCTGAAAGCACAGCGCCTTTGCAAAGGGTTTCAATAAATCACGGGAAAGGGAACATTAGGGCGGATTCGCATCTTTTCTTTCGAGAAGTGTCAATGTCTGCATTATCAGTTGTGTGGCGCTTTCAGCTGTACGTTGCAAACTTGTGAACCCTTTTCCAACACACCTATTTTTAAAGCAAAAATGTACTGAAAATCTTTGGGAAACGTTTCCCAAAATTTATAAGGCGTTAAATTTAGCTGGAAAATCAGTAGAATGGGTTTAACAGTAAAATCAGTCAGAGGGTTTAACAGTCAACAGACTGCCGCTTGAATCAGTGGGACTGCCAAGTATGCAGTAGTGGGGCAAATTGCCAAGAGTGATGTGTTTGGGCTGTCTGTCAAGATGCGAATCTGGTACATACCACACATCAGTGCCTACCATACAATATACAACTCAGAGCTCGGCCCAACACTGGTCCAACACAACACGTGAAACGAGTATTATTTCAATAATTTACAGCTGCCAAATTACAGTTACCTAATATAAAAATAACTTTATAGCACACAAATGCATCGTGGCTTTGTGATTTTAAATTGCGTATTATCTGCTCATATATATTGATTCAGTTAGCTAAGACATATATATTTGAAAGTTTTTCACATGGAAACAAAACATCAAAGTTCAACATCTAATGCCATAGTTGTTCACCTTATTAAAATCTATTATTCCTGTTGCTTATCCATGACATGTCACAAATCAAATGATTAATGTTTATTTATAGACATATCTCTAGGGGGAAGTGAAAAATAAGACAAACGTTTATAAGTGTATAGAAGGTGAATATAAATTAACAGTTTTTTAACAGCGTAGTCTTTGCACTTATATTCAGAAGTCTGCCTTTTTGTTGGTCTGCCTTCTGCAGGCCTTTGCTTTGGCCCGAGGCCAGTCTCGGAAAAACTCTACCCCAGTAGGCATCACAAGCGATGAAGAGCAATGGCAAAATGCATTTACAGGGACATTTCATGCGTCTGTAATGGATTTCAAGAACAACTTGCTGTCCGCAGGAGTCTTGTCAGAGCGTGAACATTGCCAGAAAACCACGGTAGTGTTCTTGCAAAAACAAGCGGCATGTATTTTCGTTACATTTCATTAACGCTGCGGCGAATTAATCTTGCAACCACCCGCTTGTACAGAAAACGGTGTGGAGAAAGGAAAAATGTTTGGCCTTCATTTGGTTTTAGCGAAAGTCAAAATAAGTTTGTCTGTTTTTTTTACTTCCCGAGACTTGAGCCCCACTGCTTAAAAAGGAGACAGGGGTCTATAGGAGAGAAAAATATATAAATATATTCTGCTAAAGCAATTAAGTGTTTAAAGAGCAGGGCAGACAGGGGCGGCAGGTGATGAGCGCATGTTGTCTGGTGGGATTTGGCGCAGTGTGTGGGGTGGAGAGGGGTGACGGAAAGATAACGCGTGAGTGACACGACGAGGACCTCCAGAGCAGGGCGGCTGAACTTGCGGAGCGCGTCCATCACGAGAGGATTAGCGGCCCCCTTTCCCCCCAGTTGTTGCGAAGCGAGTGTTTGCGGCTGTCTTCTCGAGCTCGCTTTCTCGTCCACGCACAGCAGCGCGCTCGAGCGCTCTCGCTGTCTCGCCCACGTGCGCCCTCCCTTGTCTATCTGGGTCCTAAAGAGTGTCTCTGTTTGTCCGATCGGCTTGTTAAGTGTTTACGCACACTGGCGACGGGTCTTTAGGACCCACGCGCTTTTGGCAAAATGTTATTCTTGTTGAATGAATAATCAGTGCCCCCTTCCTTCGGCAAACATTTGGACAAAAGTTGTGTTTTTTTTCTTCAGAACTTTATGTTTGAATGTGTGTGTGTACTTCGCAGCACGTGAACTCTTGCGCACAATTATAATTCTCGTGGTTACCCTCCCATAAGAGCGGCCAAATTGGATTATTTTGATGAATTCGGTTTTCGTTTGAATATTTTTTACATTTTATTTGGCGCAACACATTCGCATCAGCTGTGCTCCTCCTGCTTGACTACGTTTTGTATCACAAAGTAATAAAATAGAGACAAACGCACGCAACTGTTCGCAACTCAGATTTCAAGTGGGAATTCAAGTGAAATTGCTTCAAGCGCAATGGAACGAATACGTGACAGGTATAAACACACCCGCAATGGGATAGGACGCCTCTCATTGTTCATTAAAGCTATTCTATTACCATTTCACTTCGGTAAAACCTCTGACAACACATTGGAAATACCACTGCCACGTGCTACCGCATATATTAACCGGTCACATGTTTCTGCTTGGTTGCCGTCGCGAAAAACAAAAGTGTGATTAAACGCGAAAATAATAAGCGTTGTCGTGATGGCTTTTGCCTGGGCTTCGGGCGCACAAGCCTTCCTTTCACAGCCGCAGGATACAGGTGTGCAAGTGCTACCTTACCGTGATTTAATCGTAACCCCCGAGCCACAGATCTGCAAGTCAAAGGTGACCGCTTGTTCCGGAGCACGTTTTACATTTCGCTCTAAACACTAACAGTCCAGCCCTGAGAGGCATTACTCGTGCAGCTACCGGTGGTTGGGCAGACTATCGCTTGACATGCTTGCTACTTGGGGTAACAATCGGTGAATTTGATTCCCAAGGTCATTAAGCAATGCCTAGGGATATTACCAATTTGTGTCATCTGTTATCCAGTGGATACGATGCTGTTGCCAGCGGAAACCCATTCTGGAGTGACTTTGTAAACACATTTAAATGTATATATTTACGGGGGTTTTAAAATCTAGCATTGTAGGTTCATGCAAAATTGGCATATAAAGCATTTATTCCGTATGTATGCAGTATAAAAATTGCATCTGTAATACGAGAATTATTATATACAATAAAGCATTATTTAGATTACACCACAAAGATTGGAATTGAAACACCTTTGAGCCCATTTGGAAATGATTCTGTGTTTATGGTAAACAAAAATTTTAGAGGCAAACGATAATATACAAATTTGCCTTTTTGTCAACTAAAAACATAAATATGTACATGTTGCCACGCTACATAAAAATGTGGTGCTTTATAAAAGCCAGACATTACATTTATGGACTGTTTTGTAGGTATATAATTTTCCCATATTCATTTTATATGCACAAAACGTTTTTCCACCACTTGAGCCAAAGTCTATTCTTTACAATTTACATTTTTCTGTAAACAAAGCTATGAAAGTGGTATATGGAAAGTGACAAAACGTTAATTATTATAAATATCATCAGCCGTTGTCTATCCAAACGAGAGCCTCCTCGTTCCATTGCCAATGACTCGCTTTGCCAGAATCCAGCTCCCTCCTGCGCATGAGCTCATTTCATGACTCAATCTCCATGACAGAGGTTCTTTCTTGCCTAATCTTTCCTGCAGCAGCTATTCCATCACAAGTCTCATCCAGAAGCCATCGTTTCTTCCACCGTATCTTCTGGAAAAGTGGGAGGCGAAACGTCGCAAAGGAGAGAGGTGGCGCGCTCGACATGGCTATCCTGAAAGCGTGGTTCTTAGGAGCAATTATCATTCATTGAACGATAAATATCTACATGTAATCAATATGACTTCTGAAGTTCGCATTTTCTTATTTTCTAGACGTATGCCTCCTCTTTGTCTCAATGTATATCCAAACATGCATCTCTCAGTGCTTCTGCAGCAGAGGTCCTCTCTTGCCCAAATAAAAGGTTGTTATTGTTGTTGTTATGCCGTTCTCTCCACAGCTCTGTGCAGCGCTTTGGGACCCTCTGGTGAAAAGCGCTCTAGAAGTGCAATTATTATTATTAACAATTCTCAGCTTTATTTTCCATAATCCAATGTGTCGTGTTCTGATCTACACATTACAGCCAATAAGATGCCCCGATCGACAGTGTTCCCCTTCAGACACAATAATGACAAAGTACTTTTTATTATAAAATTCAGTTTCCCAGAGAGTAAATCCATCCTGCTCTCATGCATCTCTCCATTTTTTCTATTTATACCTCGGGCTGTTATTAAATCTAGATGTGGCTCAAAATGATGAAACGGACACCAAACGTTTACTTGTCCACATTAAACAACAAAACAGGTTATTAAGACACTGACTTATTGTTCACCAATTTTATTAAGCATCATCCATCATCTTGGGATACTGCGAGGGAAAACCGCACTCTCGGTCCCCATACCAAGGGCTTGCTCTCATCTCATCTCATTATCTGAAACCGCTTAATCCTATATAGGGTCACGGTGAAGCCGGAGCCTATCCCGGAAACACAGGGCGTAAGGCAGGAATACACTCGACGACGGGACGCCGGTCCATCGCCGGGCATTGCGGGACAATTTTAGTCTGCGAGCCAATCAACCTATCCAGGAGCATGCTTTTGGACAGTGGGAGGAAACCGGAGTGCCCGGCGAAAACCCACGCGGACACGGGGAGAGCATGCAAACTCCACACAGAAAGGCACCGGAGCCGAGAGACTCGAACCCGGGACCTTCTTGCTGTGAGGCGTCAGCGCTAACCACTGCGCCACCGCGTCGCCCAGGCTTGCTCTTCGTGTTTTCCTCAAACATTTTTCAACAGATCCCCCCGCGCCCCGCCTCCAGTCACCCGCCGCACAACAGCGCATGCACACGTGCAGCGTCGTTCACGATCATCGATCATCAAGCGACAATGCGAGGAAACTTCTTCCTTTCCGTGTCAAGGTGAAAGATGGCTTCTCACTCGGGTCGGAGGGGAGAATCTCTGATTGGTGTCAATGGCATCTGTGTACACAGCACTGCCAGCAGATCTCGGGTACAGCGAGGCTGTGAAGTGTTTTTAAACGCCCCGGGGCAGTCTGCGGGATGTGGGAGTGATGACATCACGATCACTGCTACGTATGACATTTCATCAGGCGACTGCATTACAGCGCAGAACTGCATTAAATCCCTCGCACAGCAGACTCCGCTATGCACGCTATTGAGGCTAAAACGTTATTGTATTGCAACTGCAGTGCATGGTATTCATTTCTTCCCTTTATCCCAATGATAATAATAATTATTATAACTGTATATACAAAAACAACATCACACTTTCGACGAGTTAATATCTTCAACGGTCGGTATTAGCTATTGACTAATCCATACGAGATGGAGTATGTTTTTTTCTGTGTTTATGTGTCTGTAAAATACATTTAGGCGGCACGGTGGCCCAGTGGATAGCGCTGTTGCCTCACAGCAATAAGGTCCCGGGTTCGAACCTCGGCTCGGGTGCCTTTCTGTGTGGAGTTTGCATGTTCTCTCCTCGTGTCCGCTTGGGTTTTCGCCGGGCACTCCGGTTTCTTCCCACAGTCCAAAAAACATGCTGCTGCATAGGTTAACTGGCTTGCAGACTAAATTGCTCTCAATGCCCGGTGATGGACTGGCGTCCCATCGTGGGTATCGCCCTGCCTTGCGCCCTCTATCTGCCGGGATTGGCTCCGGCTCACCGCGACTCTGACAATGAGATGAGAGATGAGATAAAATACATTTGTTGGGTTAGGTCACGTAAAAAAATGTCATAAACACGTGAACAGAAAGCGCCAATTCCTTTACTGTCTCAGCACACCTCTGCGTTGCAAAGCAAACCAAAATTCACAAAGAAATACGATAATTGCAATCAGCGTCATTAGGTACTGGCACCAATTTGGGACGAGAGGCTCTGAAGGTGTCTTCTGGTTTTACGGATATTTTTGTATAATAATAATTGCATTTCTAGAGCGCTTTTCACCCGAGGGTCACAAAGCGCTGCACAGAGCTGCGCAGAGAACGGCACGTCAACAACAACAACGACGACGACATCAGAGAAATTGCGATGTCATCATCGACTTAACTAAAAAAAAATATTTTAGGATTAACATTGGTCACGAAAGCCTTCGTCTTAACATACGTATGTATGCCTGCAGGTTGACATTCTTCATGAGTGTAAATCTTATCTGCACAATACCAGGATTATTTGAGCTTTCCTTTTCACGCTTGCAAAAGATCTCCGTAGGATGGGTACTCTGCTAGTGTTTTTCATTATTGCTGTGCAATTCGTTATTTGATACACTGAACTTATTAGGCGTTATTTTTTTTACTTTTCAAACTGCGTGCACCAGGATGGTAAAGTGTGGTCGAATACCCCCTTGCTATGGACACAAATACAAATCACTGCCACACATTGTGACCAATACCACACATTGCAATCTCGTTTTGCGTCACGGTTTTGCGTCATGGAAAAGCCAAACTCTGCTGACACATAAACTGCACGAAATAGTAAGTGTGTGTATGAAATCAATGCGAGATTATGTTTGTGTGGAACCTGGGAGCAGCGTACCAATGGAACAACGTGCTGTCCTGAATATCAACCAGAATAAGACTGTCGTGTTGCGTTACACATTATTTGCTGTTGTTAAGTGATGAAAACAAACTTCTCTCTGCCTCTGTCCTATCACTAAAGTGCAATGTTTACCAAGAGGTTCAGTACTCAACCACTTGCAAAAAAAGGTTGGACATCATCTCATTAAAATAAAATAATTAGAGATTTAACAGTTCTAATTTACACTCCTTTAATCCACTGTTGTATGAAAACCTTATATCATATTTGTCATAGCAGAGGTTGTTTGACTATACTGTGCCGTACTGGTCGATGCAAGCAAGTGACTTGAAATAACCAAGACCTTAAAAAACAAAACACTTTCTACTGGTAAAGAATCCTCAAAAAGCAAGGTTCATAGCGCTTGCAGGCTCTAAGTCTAACCACCTCGTTTCTCTTATGCCTACCCCCAAACAAAGCTATGCAAATACACGCACACTCTGTCAAGATATAATTCATAAAATGTGCTAAAAAATGAGAAGCAGAAATATGTTTCTTTCTAAGTGGAAAAAGAGCACATCCTATTGCAGTCGAGTGAGAGAAGGTAAATGTTTAAACATTAAACAAAGAATTTTATTCTTATTTGATTAACGTGTTTATTATCCATAAAGCAGTCACGTATACATTTCCATTGTCAGCCACACAGCGCAGCTTGCACAGCCTTTTCTTTTAACACAGATAGAAATCCAAAACACGCGGAGGTCACTTCTCTTCTGACATAGTTCAAGAAGCAGCAGAAAAAAACTGATTTTGATTGACAGTTCTTATTTCGAGTTCCTAACCCTTGCTCGCGCAGGTCAGAGACACGCGGTATAACTGATATTCTGCAAACAGCGACGGCTTGGCAGGTTAGGGATGAACGAATGAATGTGCCTCTGTGTCTTGTCCGTTTAGATTGACGCTACGTTGGAGAGCAACCGTTAAAATTATGGTTGCAAATTTAAAACGTGTGTCTGAATAATTACGGGGTGAAGCGGTGTCACAGTGAAGAGCGCACCGTGCTCAGAACCCAGTGACCTGAGATTTATCCTCAGCCATGGCTAACATCGGTGGCGAATAATGTCTGGGCTTGTTTTGTCCCACAATGCTTCCCCACAATCCTTCCTTACCACCTCCCCAGTTCAGCATGAAGTATCGTCACACAATCAGTGCGGAGAGGCCTTCATCCAGCAGTGGATTGACTGTTAAATAGTAATTATTACAGTATGTTTAATTCACATTACAGCAGTGTACGGACAACATTCTGTCACAGAGTAGTATTTTTGTACATTATTCCATCACAATTACAGTTGTATGAAAACTGACATGTGTCCAATGTACACGACAATCTAAAGGTGCTGTAGAGCTGGAGCTTCAAAGTGACGTTTAATAAGAATCACACAAGCGCGGGCAACTGAGGAAAAAAATACAAATGTAAGTGAAGTGGCAGTGGAGACGAATGTTGATCGGTGCAGCCGCCCCTGGGCAGCAGGCGACCGTGGGAAAGGTGAAAGTAACTAGTAGAAGCAGGTGTTGGCAACAGCCAGCCTGAGGCCTAGCAACAGCCTGAAGCAGGCCTCAGCAAGCCATAGCCAGTTGAGGCCTGTTTTGATTATATTATAATAACTAGAATTGCCAAGTTTAGAGGGCGGCACCCAGTGGGTAGCGCTGTCGCCTCACAGCAAGAAGGACCCGGGTTCGAATCTTGGCTCGGGTGCCTTTCTGTGTGGAGTTTGCATGTTCTCTCCCCGTGTCCGCGTGGGTTTTCGCCGGGCACTCCGGTTTCCTCCCACAGTCCAAAAAAGCATGCTGCTGCATAGGTTAATTGGCTTGCAGACTTGATTGCCCGCAGTGCCCGGTGATGGACTGGTGTGCCATTGTGGGAATATCCCTGCCTTGCGCCCTGAGTCTGCCGGGATAGGCTCTGGCTCACCGCAACCCTGTACAGGACTACGCGGTTTCTGACAATGAGACGAGACTAAGTTCAGAGGTCACCACTTACATTTGATCTCCTGGTGTAGCAAATGAAACACACGGATAGGTTTTTTTGAGATCTCCAATCCCTGCGCATTGATAAGTATGGGTACTCCACGGTTGATCGACAGGCTGCATGTGATGGGAAAAGTCTAAGTACTCCTGCTTCTTCCAGGACATCTGGCCAATACTGAAGAGTAAGTCAGAAATATGTCAACAATCACATGATCATGTAGTCACAGGATCGCACTGTCTCTGCTGTTAAGAAGCAACTGACCTATATGTCTGGCAACTGGTTAGGTTTCAAGTTTGTTTGATTTCTTTTTCAAGTGTGTTGTGTTTTTCTTTTTGGCTGTCGTGATGTTCTCCAGGCAAGCTTGCAGACGCCAGCATGAACACCGCCTGACATTTATTTCGTTTGTGTATATTAATAAATAATGATTCCGCCATTTAAAAAAAAAATGCTCATCTTCACTTGGTGATAGCAATTAAGCAATGATTTTGCATCTGCTTATTTTAAGCCATTGTCAGTTTAGTTTTGGAAATCAGCGACATTATCAGAATGCTTTACTGCAGCGTTTCCAAACTGTGGTCCACAGGCCACCACTGTTCCGTGAGGGTATTGTCGGTGATCCATCATTTATTTTTACAATAGCAAAACATGGGAATGATTATTAAAATTACAGTATAATAATCGAACATGATAAACTTTTATGATTGGCTGAGTTTTAACAACCGTGGATTTGTAAGTTTGACTCCCTTCAGCCATATGCTATGTAAAAATTAAATGATTGTGTACATTGTGCACCGAAACAAGCTTTCCATGTCGATCTCGTGGTCTGCAGAAAGAAAGTGGTTGGGGAGCCGCAGTGTTAGGGTTGTGTTGGGAACCCCCAGATTTCACCTTATCGAGGCTCCTCCACAGGTTTCAAGGTCTCCAGCTCGACACAATCAATGGATAACATTCGAGTTTTGCTTCCATCGCAGTGACAGCGCGAGGGATTATCATTGTTATGACGCTCGGGTGATAAGCGCTCTATAAGTGCAATTATTATTATTCCGCTGATGTGAAACAGCATTTCGTGAAACACTAATTTTAGGAAGGAGCTAGACGACCGATCTACTGTAATTTACTGGTAAGGCCACAAAACGAAGCGAGAAACGATCTCTGGGATGCAATGTTTGCGATCGCTGTTGTGTCCAAGCTTCCTGTCTGCACTCATTACAATTCCACTGTGGATATTGTAATGATGGGCAGCAATGCTGGCGCAAATGGAATGCTCGTACACAGCGTGTACCTTCGTTTATGTTTCCATTAGCTTGGGAAGCCAAACAGAGCACCCATGGGATTTAGTACTCTCTCTCTCTGGGTATGTGGGCTATTAGCATGCTCAATTTTAAACGTAATATTATCTTAACGTAATGCGCTAGTTTATAACGTGCATTCCTTTGTGAGTCGCACAATCGTTGTTTTACTCGTGTAAAGGTAAAATACATTTCATTAACTAAGCAGAGTTCACATCACAGATAAACTGGAGGCAATACGATGTATCATCAGGTGGGGAGAGAGAAAAAAACACAGAGAAAAGATTCCAGCGTCAATAGTTTGGTGCCAGTGTTTCCAAATGCATTCCATGACAACATTTACCAACAATCTCTCTTCTAACACCAACGCGATGTGTCACGGTGATGAGTAACCAAGATCAAATGTCACGCGTTTGAATCGGGCTTAACGTTCTACGGTGACCGGGAGGCAAATCGCTTCAAACGGACCGCGAGCGAGATGTCCTTCAGCAGCCACTGTAGCGGAATGAGATGCACGGATTCCGCACTTGGCACGGGTCCAACACAGGCCACCGGAGGTGCTGAGCGACGAGCCATCTCAAGATTGGCTTGTCCTTTTCCAAGGCATGCAGCCACAATTAAATAGATCACTCCGAGACGCCAGCGAAATTAAACACAGCCCCTAAACAGTTTACTCTACCCATGTTTGACTGCATTTAATTTCAAAATATTTATTACTGCTGTTATAATGTTAACGTTGTGGTCCTGCTTTTTAATCTTTTTTTTTCACTCTGCCTCCTATATTTACATAAAACAGACAAAGCGGTTCACAAGGCCTAGCAGGCTAAGTAGCTTAGCACACTGCTCTATAAACCCATTGACCTGAGCTTGATTCCAGGGCACATCTAACATCGAAACGGGGCCGAGCCCCCTCCTCCCCCATTCATCAACTCACACCGAATATTACGGTGAAGTACAGTCAAACAACCCCCATTACTGACCCAGCATGGAGTGGCCTCCATCCATCAATAGACTGCAAATGTGTTCTATTAACAGACGGTGAGTAGATTTTAATTAAAAGTTAAACATTGTGACAATATAAAAGGACCGTTTTGCGTGAATATTGCCTAAAATCTCCAAGTCCTTGGTGCTTAATCTCAAAAGTGACTGCAAAGCTGCAGGAATGTCAAGTACAAACCTTTCCTGCCCAGATTACATTGAAAAGCTACAGCCATGTCGATGTAGTGGAGCTAACGATCTTCCACCTCCACTTCTAACATTGTGTGGCATTTTCTTTTCAACCTAAATGCCACAACGACAAATAATGGTTTACCCCGGTCAAATACGTGTATAGCCCCAGCTCTCATTAAGAAAGGCAAGGCATGTTGTACTGGAATAGCTGGCCTCGGGTAGTGTCTCCCCTTGTGGTGCTAGTGGAACAATTCGTTATATATCTCGATAATTCTCTCGAGTGCCGCTCCACGTGCAGCACTGCACGAGCGACGGTCCTGCACCACGTGGCTACTGCAGCAATGTCTCATCTCTCATCTCATTGTCTGAAACCGCTTAATCTTATATAGGGTCACGGTGAGCCGGAGCCTGTCCCGGAAGCACAGGGCGTAAGGCAGGAATACACCCGACGACGGGACGCCAGTCCATCGCCGGGCATTACGGGACAATTTTAGTCTGCGAGCCAATCAACCTATCCAGGAGCATGCCTTTGGACTGCGGGAGGAAACCGGAGTACCCGGCGAAAACCCACGCGGACACGGGGAGAGCATGCAAACTCCACACAGAAAGGCACCCGAGTCGAGAGATTCGAACCCGGGACCTTCTTGCTGTGAGGCGACAGCGCTAACCACTGGTCCACCGCGCCGCCCTTACTGCAGCAATGTGGTAACACGAATTAATAAAGGAGGATCACGCCGAGCGCGAGGGTTGGGTTCCTGGAAAACCGGTTCGGTGAATGTAAGAGCTAAGGCAAATCTGCGGACGGGAGAGACAAGATTTCCATTTACCGTTAATGGTTGTTTTTTTGCATCCTATGCGTATCCAACGGATAAACAATAAACAAATGCAGTTTTGTGGCTCACCGCACCAAGGGGTCGAGTTTTAACTCTCAAGGTAGGTACATTTTTAATGTGGAGTTTGTATGTTCCTACTCTGTTGTGCGCGGGTTTCATCCGGGTTTCCCAGTGTCCTCCCATAGCTAAACAGACTGGTATTCGCTAACGAAAACATCCCATTTCTGAAAATTACCTGCTAAAGATAAATTTCGAATTACATATTCAAATATTGTCCTGTACCGAGACCTTTTGCAGGACACAGACTCAATGAAGCATTCATGGATGTGTTATAGCAATACTTTGGATAAACAAAACTGCTCCTATAATACAGGCACCTTACCTGTGATACATTCGCATATATACGGTTCATTCAGGAAGAGTTATCTGCCGAACCACCATCTTTTTCGAGTAAAGTTAACTCTTTTTTTTAAAGTACCGTTATTTCTGTGGCGCAGCTCGACAGCGTGCAACACAGCGGCCCAACAGGGCTCTACACACCCTGACAAATGAAACACATCTCGGAATGTTCACCGTCTTAGAAGGCGAACCAAGATTTCCGTGCACCAAGTACCTGACCCGGATTGCACAACGCGAGCGATGCCTTTTGATATGGGTTGGGACTCACTCATTGCGGCATGCTGACCCAGCAACGAAGATAAGTTGTTGTGACACTGAAGGCGCACGACTGTGTTGACCCTCGGGTGAAAAGCACTCTGGAAGTGCAAATATTGTTATCATATTAATGCGTAAGAAACCTTCCTCATCAGAGCACACCAGCGTGTGGTATTTGGTTGTGTTATTGCATGTCACTTGCCAGCTGCATGCCTGTCACATAATGTCCTTGTTCATACGGATTTATAGCAGATGGTTGGTGTTACCAGGTGCTTTTATACCCACGTTAGAGTCCCATTGTAACAGCTGCAACCGTTAAATACACTCCGTAGTCCCGTGATAAAGATAAGCTGGCACACGTGCGTTTAATAAGAACACTGCGAGGCCAATATAGACTAAAGGTTGTCCAGTAAATGTGTTCCCACTGTTATGGTAACAAGCTTAAGTTTCAATTCAGCAATATTGTTCTGAAAAAATACAACTACGCAGACAATAAAATCAGCACATGCCTCTGCGACTCTTGTTGAGTGTTTCCTTACTATGGAGGTTTCCGTGACGGTGATGTACGTCTATGATGCCGTTCAGCAGCAAGATGTCCATCACTTCAATCCACAAATCAGACGGCCATCTCGAGGCAATCTTGCCGTATGTTCTTCAGAAACTCGACAAGTTTCGAGTAGCGGGCACTGAAGCATCGGGCGTCAGACTGAACCACGCGCGGTGCAAACAAAAAATATATGAAAGTACTGAGAAGCAATGAATATCTAAGCAAGAGCATCCTTGCAGCTATATTTCTTGACGATTATTATGCGAGTGAACACGGGGAGCCGACTTGTTTGTAATAGAGTTTCTGTTCGGAACGCCTGAAGATGCCTCCAAAGAGCAGCTATGTAGAGCAATTCTCAAGTGTGGGTTTCCGCAAATGCATGAAAATGTGTCTGTGCTGCTGGAGGCGCATCAGCTATCGCGCTGGCGCCTGACTCAACCCAGCCGCACCCTGCCTGTGGAGACCAGCCTCTGGCTACTTCCAGATTTGCCTCCAGCCTTTGATGTGGCGACAATAAGGATGCTGACGTGACACTGATATTCTGCAAAATAGAAATTTTCCCATGTGATTCACAGTAGACCATTCCAGGCAAGCTTTGTAATGCTGCATTGTAATGTGTTTTTTTATACACTAAATCCCAGTATATAATCACGGATTGCAATAGCGTTTACTTTTAAGACCTGTTACTCTATAAAAGTGGTAACGATTTTTTAAAAGGATGTGATACTTAAAAAGTAGTCTTCCAATCTTAAGCTTTAGACTTGTGGACAACAAAGTCGAGAGACTGTAGTACGTTGGAAATTATGTTCAAAAACAAGGTAATTGAGGGCATGAGAGAGAGGGAATAACGACAGAGGCTCTGTTGAGACGCTTCCAACGAGGGTATGAGAACGTGTGGCGTTACTGTGGAGAGATCTCAGAAATCGGACCTCGCCTAAAGGAATACACGCTTGGAGGAGGAACATGATACATTAATATCAATCTCACGTGTATCTGTCTATATCACTGCATACACACAACAGTGTTCAGTTACATGCAACTTTATGACTACAACTCATTGTCCAGAGAATATATAGCATTGCCCAAGTAAGAGGATTGCATCTAAAACTCGATATAAAGGCACTATTGACCTGGCGTTTACATTTTAAAGGGTTTGCACACATTTTACTGGGTGCCTGAAAACAGAGCTGTACATTATTTTCATTTATGAGCCCATTATAATATTCTGGCACCGATGCCCCATCTTGCACAGCTAAAGTCTGGGCAATAACGGTGGAAAAATGAACACAGATTTGTAGAGAAAGGAATAACAAATGTAGTCTATATCCCGAGTCGAAAATAATTCTCCCAATATGAACAGTGAAATATTCATGATTGTTCTCAAATCTTTACGGCTTCAAACATTTTCCAGTTGCTTTTTTTATTTTGTGGGTAATACCAATTTCCATTTTAAAATTACTTTCATAATGAAGTACTCTACTTTGTTTAACGTTATGCTATATACTGCGAGTGTAAAATATTACTATAACGCAAAGCTATATGATCGATTGTATAGAGCTGTGACAGGTTGTATGAAATGTTTAAAGGGCACAAACGGACATTAGGTAGAGTGTAGTGAATCGTCAAAGACTTTCCAGACACTATAATATTAATTTAGCGAGTACATTTGGAAGAATAATTAACTTATCAGTGCTTGAAAGGAAGAAAAACTGCAGCAGAAACATTTTTTACCGTGAGATATGTTCAAAGCTGTGCCCCATGTCATTATCTTATGGAACGGTGTCGGCAGAGGCGCGCTCATTATGTGTGACAGTGACACTGAGCAGATTTTTGCAGACCTTTTGCCAGCAAACTGGCCAATAGTGACTGTAAATCTATCGCTGTGTGCACAGGCTTCCGTCATATCGTTCAAGACAAATATGGGGAAATTAACAGGCTGGGAACGCCAGTCATAGCCGGTTATTTTAACTTGCTTCTTTTCCTGTAATTAAACCGACAAATTACTACCCAACCCCCAGAACACTTAAGATCAATTGATAAGAAGATAGCACCTTATAAGGGGTAATTTGTGTCCATAGACAACTCTGGTGGTCTGAAAGAATGTACTTTTTTTCTTACTGCTTCATGACCACGTATAACGTGTTCTGCTTTAGCTCTACTTTTGTTTCAATTACGCAAATTTTAAGATACATTTTACGTTCAGCATACCACTGTCAGAAGGTGTTCCTTCTATTAATGGGGTTGCAGAGTGTGTAAGTGGTTTAGAATTTTGTGGTGTAGGCAAATATTATTTTTGGGAATTTGCAATAATAAATAAATTACTTAATAAAACCCTCTGTGGTTCCTTGGAGAAGATAAGATTTTGTAGTTTTACTTGGTTGAATTCACATGTGGAAATAAACACAAGATGCTTAATTTCAAATGCAATGGAATACTCTAGTCGAAATGTTATCCCATTTGTAGTTTTATTTTCGCAATGTGTTGCGCGTTAAGTGACGCATGGAAGTAGTCATGAAAATCGGAGGTCTCACGTCTCGCACCGTCTGCCAGAAAATGAGTTAATACGGTTTATTGGACCATACCATCGAGATACTGGCTAGAGGACGTCTACGCACAAAATAATGTACACAAATAAAACGATGACAACAACTGTTATACATTAGACAAGGATACATGTGGCGCCTTAGTATCTGTGTCTTGCTCTAGCTTTGGGCGGGGAATTATGAACTGTATTATTATTATAAAAGTGATTTAAATGGCCTTCCGGTCCGGTCAAACC
>JAZEWT010000024.1:5382204-5399223 GCA_036362905.1 Mordacia mordax | reverse complement strand
CGTCTTAATGTACTGAATGCTTCAGCAACTTTATTACCGGTACGCCTTACCGGGCCGTACTGGATTACTTTCACCTCTGGTATTAAATGATGCTGAGCTCAGCCAAAATGTACCTTTTACAGGGTGCATACATCAGTCAGTTTGTATTTAAGATGCAAGGAACTATTGAGCTTTGCAGTTCGTTTTAACAGTTGTCCAACAGGTGGGGTTAAGCAAGTTACAACACGTCGGAGCAGCGGGGACAATTGAGTCAGGACAATTAACCCAGGCGGCAGCGTGTCTTTGGACAGTGACAGAAAGCCGGAGTACCCAGATTATTGGGTTCATATAACCCCACAGGGGGATTATGAACCGCACACGGCGAGGCACCCGAGCCGGGAATCGAACCCAAGACCTTCTTGCTGTGAGACAGCAGCACTGCCCATCGTGCAACCCTGCCGTCTCAATTTCAGATATGCAACAAGTGCTTTAATAATAATCAGTACAACTCTTTCTTAATCCGCTGCTGGATTGAAGCCTCCGCTATGTCGTGCCAGTCGTGGTGGTTGTTGCAGTATTAGGTTTAGGTAAAGGTGCAGCCCAGCAATTGCTCGCTCGTGCTCACTCACACCGCTGCCGGTGGAAGGAACTCGATTAAAGATAGTGGAACGACTCCTCGGGGAGGGAAGGGGTGGGGAGCATTTGGGCCGATTTGTCACCACCGGCCTACATCCGTTGTACCAAAAAGAAAGAGACTATCAGGGCATTAATAACAACGATAGTTTCCATAGCGCCATTCATCACAAGACAGGCGGCGACAAGGGCGTTACGGAGAGCGATCACAGCCACCGCGGGCCAAAGCAGCAGCAGGACACTCACGCTTGCAACGTTCTCTCCCGGGCCGCACTGCCCGGAGAAGGGGGAAGCTGCTCCCTTGCTAAGAGCCACCCCCTGCCATCTGCTACTTACCGAGACGTTCTTGGTCCCTTGTTAGCGAGCCAAATCCTGAGGACGGCTGAAGCCAAGGCAACAAAACAACAAAAATGTCAAACCTTCAACGCACAGCAAGCTTTGGCCTCTCTGCTTGGCCCACTGGCGTGGATTTCTCATTTCGAACCGAAAGTGTTTTTGTTTTTATTTTAAACAGACGCTACATACAATCGCATTTGATCTATGATGTTGAAAATCGCTTGTTTATATATATTTGAAGCGTGTTACTGAGAGTCTGTGTTTAGGTTGCTCAATTGGCAAGGTGTTTGCAAGATACGTCTCACATCTGCTTCTGAGTCTTGACCGGACAGCTTCGCAAACAGCGTATTGTAACAAAAATAACGCTTGAAATGAAATCTAACGACCGCTATCACGATCATCAACATCACCATTATAAATACAATGAATCATCACGACCACACTCATCAACATATAAACACCAACTTCAAGGACATAAAAGTTTAACTGTAAAAAGGCCACATTGCCTAAACACGGTGGTTCTCTTTTTATGACTTTATTGTTTATAACTATCCAAGTCTCGTCCATGACCAGTTATGGAATTGTTCATGTGTTCTATGTTGTACAATTATTAAGTGCAATCCAGTGCTGCATGGGGGTCTGCGGCACTTATGCAAGACATGGAGGTTATCTGACCAAGGTTCACCACGCTGGTCACTGCGGGGTGGTAAAACATAGAACTACAGTACAACAATATCTTTTGCTGCACAGCCCTCTGGCTCCCACATTATATAATCAGAGGCCACTAAGAACCTACTGTGCATAGTGACCGCCCATCCAAGAACTATTAGTGCCATTATTATCACACAGGCTCATTACAGCTGAGCTTCAAAGATTTGATGACATCGGGCACATTCCAGAGGGATTTTGTTACGATGCAGTCATGTATCATCATCATCCGTGATCATTTCACTGCCGGATGCAGGCCTTCACAAGCCACAGTTACCATGCCATTCAGCACTTGAAAGATACGTACACTTAGCACAGAGATTTAATCCCTCTGAAATGACAAAAATAAACCGCAGCTTTTAAATGCAGTGGCATTTGTGGAAATTCTGATGGATTATTAAAATTGCATGTTGATGCACTTCAGTTGTTTGGACAATTATGCTGTAACAGAACTGCAACAACATTCACGGAAAGAGACACGTGTACCTTGAATGTAACTTTAAAGTGTCGTAGATCACGCGCTGCTGATCATTGGACGGTCATACGGTGATTGTGCATGATGAAGAAGTGACAATATAACAATATGAACACAATGCAGCAGCGTTGGTGCAATAATGTCTTGAAGTTGATGAATCCCCACTGACCTCTTTGCAGACGCCTGACAAAGAGACTGCAATTATCACAAAGTAAGCAACACAACGAACTGATGATTAGCAGGGGCCCCACGTGATGTCGACCATCCACTTACCGTATTCTCCTCATTAAACTCTATCGGAAATTAAGGCGCACCCCAAACACCCATGTGATTTTGAGAAGAAAAAAACAGAAGTTTTGTACAACTGGGACAAAACAGTGCAATGGCGAGTCGGACTCTAATCAGGGCACTGTAATAGCGTTGCGTATGGGGATGTGCTCACGTCTGGCAATGTCGAGTTCTAATCGCCAGGAGAGGCCTTCAAGGGAGAGCCCATGTAAAATGTGGGGTGTGGGGGATGTCTTTTGGAAGGTTATTCCGAATGTCTGGAGATCGTCTTCTCTTCTCTGCAGGGTGGTCATGTGTTTCTGTGTAAGAACGGTCAACAAATATGATTCTGAACAACAAGATTTCACACGTTGTTCGGAAAACAAGTAATTCCCCGGGTCATTAAGACCCAACCACAACTTTCTCTTTAAGATATTACTACTAAAATATAAAGGAAGGTCTCTTGTAATGAGACCTGAGAGAGCAAGGTACTCAGTTTTGTTCAGCGCAGCATTTCACCTGCTTACAATTAGTGCGCTAACATCAGCGTTAGTACACCAATCAGCGTGTGCCGTTGGTTATTTATGGGAGCGCCACTGGAATGCCTTTCGCTCAGAAACATGACGAGGTGATCATGAGCAGATAGACAGCCTCATTTCCCCTGCAAAGTATACGTTTCCGCCCATGCCAAGATGCAGGATGACACAACAGTGCAGCTTTCATCGTTCACTTAAAAGGGGGCATTACAAAAAATGAGTTTACAAAAAAATCACAGATAACGAATTTCAACTTTCGCAAATAAAACGTATTAACCACTACCTCGTGTGTTAACATTAAGAAATACAAACTAAACAATGATACTGTACAGTATGTAACAGTACCTGACTTGAGATTATAAGCAGATGAATATTAACCCACGGAGCATTTGCCGAGACGTGTAGATTGTTACGGCATGTGGAGGGTGCTTTTTTAGTGTAAATAAGCTGCAAATGTGAATCAGTAGCCTCTATTATCTTAAATTATTTATTTTGAGAGTAGAGAAATAATAATTTCACATTGGGCGAAGTACTGCTGTCAATGTCAGAAATACTAGGAACACCACATTTACTCGTTATGAAATTGCTGCAATATGGGAGGAAACATTGTTTTTGCCAAACAACCATTTATTTCCTTTTTTTTGCTGCTTGTTACTCTTCCACTTGGCCCAATTAAATTGTTTCTCGAACGATGGGAAGAGCCTTGAGCTAGATATAACCTTCAAATGCGCCATGTGTTGCTTGTAAACTTCATAAGCAAGGACGAGGGATATGGGTGATCTGCATGAGTTCCAACGAAACATGGGCGCTGATCCATCAGCCAGAGCTCCTTTCTACCTGTGAGCACTTCTTCCTAAAGGCGTGTTCGCCGACGAGTAACGAACAAAGCGGTCCGAATGGATATGCGCTACGACATCAAATACCCAGCCGTCGCATATCCGCCCCAACCGATTAACCGCCTACACCCGGTGCAACATTTGCGCGTGGCGGCGTAACTGTGGTTTTCTGGCTATTTCGCATACCGTAACGTGTTATTAATTTAGTGTCCGCAGAGGTGAAAGTAAGCCGGCACGGTCTGGTCCGGTGTACCGGTAAGTAACTGACCGAGGCATGAAGTACCTGTACAGGTGCGAGGGGCGGTTGCAATAGACCTCACAGGCTAGAAAACCAAGTTACTTTCATCCCTGAGTGCAAGGTTGCTCACGTCGAAAGCACAGTGTACAACGTTCCCTTAGCGTAACATTGTTACATATTTGTGCACGCTGTGTGCAAATGTAATTTAATTTTACAGGTGTTCGCATATCCACCCCTTTTCCATCTGCGCTGATACCACAGACCCCACCGAGTCAGATTGTCTGGCATTGTACAGGGTGGTCCAGATGTCTCGTGACCCCCAATTAATGCTCTCAAACTTAAGAATGTTGAATACCAATGGCTGTGGGATCACAAGACATCTGGACCACCCCATCAATAAAACTCCATTCCCAGGTTGACTTTAATGAGGCCCTTCATTAACTTTCATTGGGAGCTTTATAGCTTCCGAAAGAAGCTCGACGTAATGGGAGGCGCTACCACCTCAAAATGTTGAAAATGGACACGGTCCAAAATTCTGCCAGGCTGACTCTTTGCAGAAGAAAACTTAAATTGTAAATCTAGCCTTCACACTCGATAGCAGCGTAAAATATGCACACACGGTACGGCATAGGATTGTAATCTAGGGGATGATAATAATAATAACAGCACTTCTAGAGCGCGTTGCACCCGAGGGTCACAAAGCGCTGCACATAGCTGTGGAGAGAACGGCATTTCAACAGCAACAGAAGCATATGAACGGCATATCAACAGCAACAATAAACTACGAAAGTACGTGAGGTTTGTCCAAAGTCAAGGTACGCGCAATCGGTCGGGACACGTACAAGAATCCCATTTTGTCTTATCGCAATAAAATCCGTCACGACAATGAACTCCTTCATTCCTGGCGCAGCACTGCGGCGACTCGACTTCACGGCAACGTAAACATGGCTATCGAGTGACGCCTTTATCTCAATCTTGGGTCTCATGCGGAGCTCGCCCACAGGGAGCGAGATGATGTTGCAGCTAACAGGAGCCTTGCAAGCACCGTCGTGCCGCCGGTGAGTATTGGCACTGCCTAGCTCGCTGCCTTCGACTGGAATTACACGCCAAAGACAAGGCAGTGCCGTTTAAAAGCCATTGTCGGGACGGCAGCTTATGGTCTGGAATTTACGAGCGAAATTCGACAGTTGTTAGAGGGCACAAGAAATGCCTGTAATGTATTTCGTCGCTTAGCACTTCTGAAAAAAAAACTTTGCAAACTGTTAACGCGTGTTAAGGGGGCTGTTGAAATGCTTACGTTGGAGAATTTCAACAGCCAGATTCCTCTTTCCTTCTAACGAGTGACACTGTTGCTCAAGAGCTACGTGCCAATGTCAAGTCCTCTGAAGCAGAGAGCGAGTACTTTGGATAATATACCAACAATATTAACCAGGGCACCCGCTTGGCCAAACTGAAAATCTCCAGCATAAATCTTTTCACTGATAATCTGTACGACTGGCCTCATCGATGCTCTGTGACTCCACATACAAGTTCCATGAGAGCATGAGTGGAGCAACAGCTAAGACCGGTGAAATTACGATTTTATCAACAAGGGTAAATGATTTTTAAAATATATGCTTTTCATACAAATTCACGGAAGCTTTGGTTTTGAATGTCACATTAGGATATACGATTTAAATTGTCCCATCTTAGAAGTGTAAAACAGCTATCAAAGTACCACCACTCTTTGACTTATTTTATTTTTTACTAGATGCCCTTCATTCATTTAGATTCATTGTTTCATTCAATTTATTCATTCTGATGCTGCTGTTGACTTGCCGCTCTCTCCACAGCTCTGTGCAACGCATTGTGACCCTCGATTGCAAGGCACTTCAGAAATGCTAATATTATGATTATTAAAGTATGCCCAACCTGGCAAAGTGTTCCCTGCAGCTGACCAACGCAGGAGCACTGCCTGCCCACACATTCCTAACTTCCATCATTGAGAGTCATGTATTTGCACAACACGTGCACCAGAATAATGTGGCAAGAGTTGGCACGCGTTCACTAACAGCTGATGCACTTTTTAAAAAAAGAATAGCATTTGCCACAATGGCCGCATTTTAACAGGTGGTTGAAACTGTTCACTTGCTCATCGGTGGATACGAAGTATTAAACGCTAAGACGCCCTATAACGAAAATAAACTGCGATGACTAACATATGTTGCAGTCAGGAGCCATGACCTTTGGAACCATTTATAGTGTCTCAAAAACTACTGTATACAAGTTGAACAAAACCTATAAGTAACCCGTTGCGACCCACAATGCCACTGTTAACACATATAATTGCCCATGAAATTAGAATTTCATGCCGTAACGCCAGAGGACGTGAGGAATTCAAAGGAAAGCGCATTTTCATTTGGCCGCTGTGGCGCGGCTAAGTACACATAACGTCGAACACGTGGACCCGAGTCTGACAGGGCCTTCAGCTGGGGCAACAGACTGTCCGGTTGATTGGTGACCGACTGGCCGGCACGGACGCATGCAGATGTCGTGACCCCGAAACACTGGCACGGCAAGGTTCCACAATAATGGCTATAATTGAGCTGGAAAATGCAAAACAACAAGCACCTGTGGGTCATTTAAATATACAATAACGTAAAAAAAACCAATCTCTTGTTGTTCTCAGAAAATCACTCAAGGAGTTTCTTAATTGAAAACATTCGCAATCGGCTTTTCACAGTTTAACGTGTTACGTGGTGGCACCGTGGCACTGACGAGCGCTGCTGCCTCACAACAAAAAGATCCAAGGTAATCAGCTCTCGGCCCGAATACCTTTCTGTGTAGAGTTTTGCGTGTTCTTTCTTGTGCCCGCGTGGGTTTTCTCCAGGTACTCCTGTTTCCTCCCATAGTCTAAAGCCATTCTGGATTGCCCCCGGTGCCCCAAAATGTTATTCCTGGCTTACCCTTCCCCACTAGAAAACTGTTAAAAAGAGCTACATAGCTTAACGTTTTCAGAGGCGATTTGACTGCACTGATGAGTGACACACGTTCACAATTTTAGACGTCATAACAATGCAAAACAATGGCTAACAATGATGATTGCTTTCCAAAGCTGTGAACGCTTACGTTGGTAAATTGCTAACACTACCAAAACATCTATTTGACTACGCGAAAGCGACACAATGCGTTCATAATTCCCCCAAAGCATCATGTGGCAAATGTATGACAAATGACTACATTTGTCACATGTGTGACATATGTGACAAATGACATATGTGACAAATGTAGTGGGGTTGGCCCACATCATCTTCAAATGTCAAGACTGACTTGTTGCGTAACGCTTTCAAGTCCTCTGACTAGAACTATTGATGTGGCTCACTATTGTCGTGTTGGGATGACGGCTCACTGCCGACCTGCACCTGCTTGGGAATATTTATTCCTTCTTTGTCTGCTGAACAATTATTTATATTATTTTAATTTTATCGCTTATTTTATATCCTCTAAATTATAGCCATTATCTGACTTTCAATTCATTGTTGATGTTGTTGTTCGCATGCCATTCTCTCCACAACTCTGTGCAGCGCTTTGTAACCCTCGGGTGAAAAGCACTCTCGAAGTGCATTTATTCTTATTAACAACATGTTTGCAACTTATTTTTTTCCTACTAAGTTGTTATCGTGAGATAAATAGTTAATTTTACAAACACCTGAATGTCGTTTCAATGGGAAACATAGCACTCTTTAATTCAGCATGAAACAAAAGTCACTGCATTCACTTAATGGAATACTTTCGGACACAAGATCATAAGATTTAAACTGCAAACATTAGGAAAGCTAATAGCAGGAGACGCCACCAGCCTTCAACAAACAGGAACAAACAGAATTAGAGCGTAAGCTACACTAACATGGTCTGGACACTTGCTCCCCAACACAAGTCAATTGCTGTAACAGTGGGGATAGCCCACAGGATTTCCTGTGCCCAAATGTTTGTTCAGTTCAGTATCAGTGCCCGCTTGATCCTTGTACAGCGTAGGGGGGGACCGGAGCCTATCCCGGCAGATAGAGGGCGCAAGGCGGTGCGATACCCAGGATGTGACCCCGGTACATCGCTGGGCACTTTTTTTCTGGCAATTTACTCAGCAGGCCAATTAACCTAGGCAGCGGCGTGTCTTTGGACGGTGAGAGGAAACCGGAGTACCCGGCAAAAACCTACGCGAACACGGGGAGAGAGAGCACGCAAACTAAACACGGAAAGGCACCCAAGCCGGGAACCGAACCCGGAACTTCTTGCTGTGAGGCAGCAGCGCTACTCACTGCGCCACTACGTCGCTCCTGTAATAAAGCATGTTTCACGCAATTCGTGAAAATGAAATGGGATATTTGTAGATGCTCCACTTAAACGCGCATATTCTACAATGATTGCTCCATACCCACTTGGACTCCGTGATCCTCAAGCTAGTTTTATAATTCCTGCCCAAATTTATTCATGACTTATCTCACACTCGAGACCGCAGTAAATGTACATTTTACAGAGATGGCAGTAACTGTTGTTTCCCGTGAATGTATCCAAAGTCGGCGAGCTTCAAAGCACTAAACCAATAAATTGTGAATTACAAGGGCTTCAAAATATTTACACTTCTTTGGTTCATTTTTGTTGTCATCATTTGAAGAAGTAGAAAAAAAATCACTGACGTTTTAACGTTGTAATTCCACTTACCAGACGACGGCATGTGCAGCAGATGTACGAACGGTTCAGCTTTTGCTGTTTATTTATACACTTACCGGTTACTGGGTCACATTTGGGTAGCTGGGTGGTCCAGTAATCAAGCTCTCTTGCTTCCAAGAGTGTTGGGGGTACCGGTTCAATCTCAATATTAGTGTCACCAAGGAAGGCCCCCCCCCCTCGCCTCTGCCGCGCCCCACAGAGTGCACAGAAGATTACATTGCAAGGTACCTGTATAAGATTACAATAGGTTTTACCGTATCTGGCGATTATGCAGGTGTTAAGATCTTAACACCTGCATAATCGCGGTGTTAAGATCTTAACACCTGCATAATCGCCAGATACGGTAAAAGCTATTGTAATCTTATATTTGTATACTGGCAAAAAAGTACCCATAGCAAGGTACCTGTGTTGGTGTTCGTGGCTGCGCTGCATCGCACCCAGATGTAATTTCGGGTTCGAACGCGTGTCGCGCAGCACGATTTCATGTACAAAGTTCTCCAATGCGCCTTTGTGTTGCACCGCACGATGTTCAGCGTGGTGTCTGACGTTTCAGACACGCTCCACATGTCCAGAGCTTACTCAGAGGCTGGATTGTATTCTTGAAATGGAGCGAAATATCAGGCAGCATACCGAATAAACCCTAAACACATCGGAGAGCTGTATTAAAGCGGTTGTTTACAGGACATTGGCACGGAGATAAATAAAAATTGAGCGGCACGGTGGCCCAGTGGGTAGCGCTGTCGCCTCCTCACAGCGAGAAGGACCCGGGTTCGAATCTCGGCTCGGGTGCCTTTCTGTGTGGAGTTTGCATGTTCTCTCTCCGTGTCCGCGTGGGTTTTCGCCAGACACTCCAGTTTCCTCCCACAGTCCAAAAAACATGCTGCTGCATAGGTTAATTGGCTGCAGACTAAATTGCCTGCAGTGCCCGGTGATGGACTGGCGTCCCATCATGGGTATATCCCTGCCTTGCGCCCTGTGTCTGCCGGGATAGGCTCCGGCTCACCGCGACCCTGTACAGGACGAAGCGGTTTCTGACAATGAGATGAGATGACATCAATAAAAATTAAAACGATGTGATAATAATAATAATTGCATTTCTGGAGCGCTTTTCACCCGAGGGTCACAAAGCGCTGCACAGAGAGCTGTGGAGAGAACGGCACGTCAGCAACAACAACATCTCAGCGGAATTTCAGCAACGTTTTAAAACAAGAAAACTGTATGCTAAAGTCGGAAAATGACAACAGTTTAGAGAGTGAGCGAGAGGTTGGAAGTTCTTGAGCCCGCACTTCACCAAAGGAAGGGAATTCGCAGCGTAAGTGTCCAGAGGGAGGGAAATCCTAGTGTCAATGGCAGCAGCACAGAAGGCGTGACCTCTTGAGTGGCAGCTGACTGGCGGCTTTAATCGAAGGCTGTATTATTGGAGCAGGGAATTCATGGAGTTGAGTAAAGCTTCCGAGACCAAACATTAAAGTACGATACTTGTTTCAACCTATAAAGCGGACTCCTGATGTACAAATAATTAACTGTACTTCTTCTCATATGTACATTGTATCAATGGACGTGCAAATGACGTTGAGTTGAGTGCATTAACTTAAGCGACATCTACATTGTACCCCATTGCTGAAGCAGGAAGTGATACAATAATGTGAAACGTCTTCATGACAACATTGCCAATACTTGTGGTGATGTTTTAACGTCTAAAATACACTCCAAAATAACAAATACACAGCGAATTCAAAAATGGACAGGCGAAGAAATTCGTAACTACACCATAATGAATTGCGCTGTGCGTATATTAACATACTGGTTATTACGCAAGAGCAACAATTTTTCATCTTTAGTCTCATCTCATCGTCAAAAACCGCTTAGTCCTGAACAGGGTCGCGGTGAGCCAGAGCCTATCCCGGCTGACACAGGGCACAAGGCAAGGATATACCCACGATTAGACGCCAGTCCACCACCGGGCACTGAGGGCAATTTAGTTTACAAGCCAATTAACCTATGCAGCAGCATGGGGGGTTTTATTGCACTGTGGGAGGAAACCGGAGTGCCCGGAGAAAACCCACGCAGACACAGGGGAGAACATACAAAATCCACACAGAAAGGCTCCCGAGCCGAGATTCGAACCCGGGACCTTCTTGCTGTGAGGCGACAGCGCTACCCACTGGACCACCGTGCCGCCCATTTTCAAATCTAAAGCTGCCAAAACGTAAGTTAGACATTGGCACAATTCAAATTGCTATAATTTTGACACCTGGCTATCGTATAACGGCCACTGCTTGCTCATCGCTGTGCTTCTATCCTAAAACTAGGCTGCTCTGCAGTCCCGAGCAAAGCCATGTTTACACATTACATTTCAACATACGCTGCAGCAGAGGGACATTTTATTTGCTTCCTCTAACCTAATGAGCGTATTACACAACTTTTCTCGAAAATACGCCTTCTCATAAATGTTTTAAATGTTAGCAATTTTCAAAGAGCCATAGGAGCTCGGTTAGTGGAGCGCTGCACCCGGTTACAATATTGTGAAATCAAAATCGGGCCACGGTTACCTTGGCCAATTATTGTTATATGAAGGAGGCTCTTGCCCAATAAGAGGAAGTTGTCGACTGACAACAACAACAACAAGCCAAAGAACATATATTTTTTCTGGGCGATTAAAATGAGTAGCAGCTGGGTGAGTAATTCTTATACAGAAATAGGCAGCAGTTTGTCCTTTGTAAAGATTACATCATTTTAAAGAATATGGAAGTTCCATCACTTGTTTTGGATTATTTGAGGAAGTCTGTACAACACGATAATTAAACACTGTGGCATCTGAACAGCGATTGCATCCTGGTATATCTAATGCTCAATAACCAGATATTTAAACATTCATACGCCCATCAATTGTATCAATGATAACCATTCATCATCGTGATTTGATTCTAGAATTGATTAGTCTTTAACTTAGCTTCACTCTCAACTGTTTTGTATCATTTGCATTTTTGTTGAATCGATTCGCCTGAAGGTAACTAATAACAATCTGCATAGAATGTGCACAAATCATGAACAATAGTAATTCGCAAAAATGATTCAAGGCACGTACTGTGAACATAAGAATTTATGTAAATTTATGACTCTACGCATATTTGTGACATAACCACTGGTTAGTTTGTAATTTTACTACAGAGGCTTTCGTTATCAATGTTACCCATAAAATCAATGTTTTGGGTAAAGTCACGGATGGACACGCAATTGATGACATCACTCTCTCCGCGTATAAAGAAACACAAACGGGGTGGAGAATTCTCCTGGGAGCCTCTCGTCCCAAATCGGCGCGAGTACCTGATGATCTCATCTCTCATCTCATTATCTGAAACCGCTTAATCCTATATAGGGTCACGGTGAGCCGGAGCCTATCCCGGAAACACAGGGCGTAAGGCAGGAATACACCCGACGACGGGACGCCAGTCCATCGCCGGGTACCTGATGATGCCGATCGCAATTACCAGCGAAACGTCGTGTATCGTCGTTAGTGTTGTGAGTTTACTCTCCGACGCACGCGTGTGCTGAGATCGTAAACAATTGGCACGTTCGGTTCACGTGACCAAACCTTACTGATTGATGGTGTCGGGTGGAGAAGGGTTCACGACACTTATCTTACATGAGCTAACTAAAAAAAAATGGATTTTATGGTTACTTTGTGTAAAATGCAAAAATATATATATATGAATATACAGCACTCATGTATTCATTCATTATTAATTCCTACTTAATCCTGTACAGGGTTTAATTAAACCTCAACACACATAATCAGTATCAGAGTGTTAAAAGAAAAACATATACAATAGTTGTAATTTAGAAAATGGCCATAAAATATCTAAGGACCAATGCACAATAAGTTCACCTGTTGTATTTATATACACAAACGATATATATAAACGTGTTTAGGTTTTTTTGTTATTTATACTATGTGCAGCGCAGCCAACATAGCATCACTAAATAATGAATGATATTATATTTTCAAACACAGCGTAGTGCTATTAAATAAAACAATGCATAGCCGTCTGTAATTGTCAAAAATGACAGCGGACCAAATGCAAAACATTTCAGAAAGAGGGCAGAAATCAGGGTTTAACGCCAAAATGTTCTCAATAAACACAATCTCCACACATTGTGACACAATGGGGTTTGACTGTGCAGCTATTAACCATCCCTCTGATGATGCCAGAGTTATAATCGTTATTCTTTAGAACATTTCCGCGGGAATGACGCGACAAGCTCGAGGCTCGCACAATCAAACTTATGAATGCAATGGCAATCCGTGACAGGACTACATTTGTAATACAGTTTACACAAAGCACTGACTAAAATGTATAAGATTTTAAAAAGCATATAGTGCAAGCGCACAGGACCACGTTGCTTCAATTAACCAGTACCTTTATCCATTCGTCGATGCATTGTTGTTTAGTAAAACTTCCTTCATGAAATGAAATCGACTCGCACGTAGGGCAAAAAGAAAAACTATTATAAAAAGACAAATGTAACTTACGATAAAATCAAATGAAAAACTAGCCTCGAGTTATGAAGAAATGAAATCACATCTTTATGGGCACATGATGTCCAGGTCAACGTTTGAAACGCGGCACGATCACGGTTGTGGTGAGAGAGACAAAGCAGAATTTATTGAAAGCCCCAAGGAAGCCTCTGTACACCTTTGATGCCATGTGCACGGCTAGAACTCGCAGCCTGTCCTGGCAGTGACTGATGGCGCATTTCACAGACGGGTGTTTGCTTATTTTACATGAATCTCGTTGGATTTAAAGCGCTGATCTATGGGAGCACTTTCAGAAATTCCTCAAGCGCGCTCACTCATCTTCTGTTTTCACACATGCATTCCCACCGATAAAACCAAGGATCATTCCATTTACCTAATTCTCTTAGCACCAATTGGTCACGTTATTTGAAACGCAATATCCATCACGAATTAAGCCGTTCAAAAGGCAAATCCTGCAGCAGAGCCCCCGAAGAGTACGGTTCGCGGGCATTCGGGTACCTCTTGCGTAACTTGAAACATGTGCGGCTTGTCGCAACCTTACTGAAAATTAAAAATTGAACCAAACGTGAACTGCATCCACACAGCACCAACATTGTCCCGAATAATTATGGAGGTGATGTTCATATTTTTTTAACAGCCCCGAACCAGTGGTGGAAATTTCACATTCCTATTCTGTAGACATGTCTATTAATAGAAGATAAATGTTGACATCCGCACACAGTGGTACTCATTTCATCACTTCCAGAGAAATGATGGGGTGAGTCAACCCCCCCAATCAGGATTTGAACTCATAACCTTACAACTGTAAGCCACTCACTCTACAACGTTTCTTTTGTCGCAGGAGTTCTGCATCCAGAGCTTCCAAGCTCACTGGGTATTTTTTTTTGCTGTAGTAAAAAAAAACACATTTACAAGTAATTCACCAGTCTGAACGTTAACGCATCGTATGGAGAAATATTTTTACATCCAAGGGATATCGTTCAAAGCCACCTACACGTTGTTTTAATCTTGGTCCAAACAGCTGCAATCAATATCCATGCATATATGATGTGGTCTTCCTGCCAGAATCTAAATGCTTCTCTTGGTGTGGAATGTCCTGCACTGCCGATCCTTATGCGGCTTCAAAGGTTTTGACGGCACACCCAGGCGAAGCCAATAACCATGCAACTATTAACCATCTCCCTACCTGAAGGACCTGAGCTTTACCCCATGCAGGTGACTATGAGCGGCACATCACGTGCGCGTGGTAATCTATACAAATAAATTACTGCGCATGAAATTTGGATTTTCTGTAAAGGTTTGCATACTCTGTATTGCCACGTTCACTACTATTGGGTCAAACATGTAACGGTGCATGCAGCTACGACAAGCATTCGTATGTCAGATTAATTTGAACCGTAACAAATTTCAGGGAGAATCATGAATGGTTATTCATGATTGTTTTACCCACATAATTTTGAAGCCTCGACGTTTAAGCTATTCAGACACATAAATAAAGGAAACGTTCATGATTATATTAACTTGGGATTTTCGAGGCTACTTTTTTCATGGTGCATCCTTCTGTTTTAACTTGTTTATCCTTACCCCTCTCCACTGGAAAGCTGTAAAAAAAAAGAGCCACATAGCTCAAAGATTCCTTCCAGCTTAAAGACTAACGACATGCGCCAGAAAGGAGTACACATTGACTAATAATAACTATTGGATTTATGGAGCACCTGTCACCCGAGGATCCCAAAGCGCTGCACAGAGCTGCGGAGAGAATGGCACGTCAACAACAACGACATAAGAACGACCAATCAGCAACAATAACGTTATATATATTTTTTTACAAATCCGAGCTGTGAAGAGAACGGCATGTCAACAACAAGGTCAGGACAGTTCAACTGAAAGTCAAATAGTAGCAATAAATTATATGACAAAGTAAGTGGACGATAAAAATAATTCTTCAACAAACAAGGAAGGAATAAATGTCCCCGAGCAGGCACAGGTCGGCAAAAAGCCATTATCCCTGCACAGCAATAATCAGCCGCATCAACAGTCCTAGCCAGAGGACTTGAAAGCCTTACAGAACAAATGAGTCTTGAGACGAGATTTTAAGATGCCTAGGGACTCAGCTGACCGATTCACCAATGGAAGGGCATCTCAGAGTCTGGGAGCAGCGCACGATAAGGCTCCGTCACCCATCGAATGGAGGTGCCATCTGGGCACATGCACCAAGCAGCCCGTATTGGAGGATCGGAGTGGTCGGGTTGAGGAGGGTGCGTGGAGTAGGTCAAGGATATATGTTGGAGCAGCAGTTCAGTTTTTTTCTGAGAAAAACTTTTTCTGAGAAAAACTGAATCAACTCATCCACCTGCTCTTTATTAGTGAAGGGAGGTGAGGGCGAGTGACTGGTTGGACGAAGGAGCTGATGAATGGTCGAGTAAATAATCTTGGGCTTATCGCGGGTATCAGCCAGAATGCTGGAAAGATGGCTGGTATAGGCACAGTCAAGTGCCTTCTCGCGGCAGAGGAGCTGTTCCTTAAAAATCGTGCATTTGAACCGAGTAGTCATCACTTATCTGGTGCCGCCAGTATAAGGTGCTGCATTTAGTCAACGTTCTGTCTTGCCATTGCAAGACAAGCAAAGGTCTGTTAAAGATCCTCAAAGTTGCAATGTGGCGCCGAGCCAGCAATAGCGAGATCGTGCATTTGAACCGAGAAAGACATATGCGATGAAATATGATTCCCAAGTCTAGTCAACAGGTTACAGCCCAGTCATGAAGGGCTGCACAAAAAGGCTTTATCATATTTTTACTTCTTTCGGCTGTAATTACTCACAATTTTACTTTTGACCACAAAGCAACACTGTCGTAGTAGAGCCGGAAATCGTAAACGCTACTGTGTAAAGGATTAAAGACGGCGCTGCAGTCATGACACGTAATGCGCCATAATTACATTTTAAAAAAGGAGCGTACATCTCGTGAAACGCTGCTGGAAGCGCAGTTGGAATAATTTCTTGGGGCAAGGTGTGCGAGGATAGATAAGATTTTGATTTCATAAAGTCTGGATGAGAGAAAGAATCTTTAAATATTAACTTTTCCTACGGATTAAGAAAATGTAGTCTCAATACCTCAAGGGTATTTATTTAAATCTGAAGCAACATCCCACGGGTACACATTATCCCGAGTGGGCGCAATAGGACACAGATGAATAACCTGTGGTCGATATTTACAGGTTTAAATGACAGGTGGCTGCTTCAAAAATGTTGCGAATGATAGAGCACCTTGAATACATTGGCATGCTTAGCACTTGCCAGGCTATCCTTGTACCAAACGCATGTCAGGATGAGGCCAGAGTTGTTGTTTTTTAAGTCATCGCTCTATGGCAGAGCGTCGATAATGGTGCCACTCGAAATCACTGTAAACAAGCTCAAGTTTCAGATAAACATTTCAGCCAAACGAGACAGGACTGATGGGTAATTAATTTCAGAAAATAAGTTAAACACAGCCAGAACTGCAACGGTGATACGTTGCTTTAACCTTTTCGCCAGGTTGGTAAACGTGTATGAAGCATACGGGCCCTAATATTGGACAATATTTTCAATATTCCTGTGCAGTGATGGGCACATTCGTGTCCGGTTTTCATTCCATTGTTTGTAAAGCTGTATAGATTATAATCATGACACAATCAGAGCTAAGGTTGTGTTTGAAATGACCTAATGCCACGGTATGTGCAAATTGATCAAAATTTCTTTCAATGGACACACATAACAACCGCAGCAC
>JAZEWT010000024.1:5353796-5372728 GCA_036362905.1 Mordacia mordax | reverse complement strand
CTTATTCTTCTTCCAGAAGCGGCAGGTGAGGATGATGAGCACTATGGCCAGCAAGAAGGAGCCCCCGATTCCCACCTTGAGCCACAGGCTCATGTCCTTGCACACGGCCCTCGTCTCGGGAGGGAGGGACAGTCCACCTGTGCACGGGTGAAGCGTCTTCCACTCGTAGTGGATTCTCTGTGAAAATTGGGGTCGAGTGTGGGATCAATCTTCTCGGGTAACGGATTAAAAGGCACGGTCCAGATCGACGAGGGATGTGACAAACACAAAGATCCCCTTGTATATCCTTAAGAGACTGCAGGGTCAAATCATTTGAAATGAACCGTTGAGAGGATGTCGCTCTTTAACAGTTGTCCAGTTTGGAGGTGTAAGCAAGTTAGTAGATAACCTAGAGAATACCAAGGATGGGATGCCAGTCCATCACAGAGCACCAGAGGCAATATATTCAGCAGGACAATCAACCTGTACTGAGCACCCATGAAGGCCAGCATGGCACACAAGGGGGTGTGTGGCGGGTACTCCGCCTGGCCATGTTTGTCTCCCTCGTGGCAATGTTCACACAGCACATCAGGCTGAGTCGACCTAGGGGAGGCCCAGGACCAGTTCAGAAAATTGTCACTGGTGTTGGCCACCAGCAGGATCGAACTCGGGTGTCGGGGTTCGTAGCCTAGCGTGCTAACCGCTGCGCCACCGCCCTCCACTGCAAACACGATACGAACACTCGACAGCGCGCGGAATTGTGCGACGCGCGCCATGTTTGTAAACAGCCGGAGGCGAGTCGTGCCGCACGTTTGATCTGGCACGGGCCCTCCTGATGACTTCACGACACTGGACGCAATCGAAATATCGTGAACCGATCGGCGTTCATCGTGCGATGACTGGATGCAATGTACGGACGTTCCTTGCTTTATGCAAATCGTACGTGCACGTCCTTCCACCAAAAAAACATCATCAATTATTTTCGCAATCTAGACGGCTCCGCAATGTCGTTCAGCACTATAATTCGAAAACGATGATGACGAACTCTCATCACACCTTGCACATTTGTCCATCAATGCAGCTCAGAGTACATCCTGGTTACACTCAAAGATGCATTTTTTTTTCTCTCATGACAAAACACACACGCCAGGGCACATTTCCTCACATTCGCACGCTTCCCCTCTCCAGTATATATTGCACTCTAAAAGCAATGAACCTGCCTGTTGACACTGCAAGCATCCTAGGTACACTTCTATAGAGTGGATGGAGACGGAGGGTTAGAGATGACCTTCCCAGAGCATTAGAGGTATTATTTTAAGCAGGGATAATTCCACTTTACCTCGATGCCTGCCTGGCAAGACTCCGTGACCTTCTTATAGTCAACCTCTCTGCAGAGAGGGCAAACCGTTGGAGTGGTCCACAGGAAGTGGAATGTACACCCATCGCAGGTCCCTTCAGGACATGTCCTGAGAAAAAAAATATGGTAAACTTCGAAAAGCTGCTCTGTCGGAACAGCCGCGTCGTTCGCTTCCTCTCTCTACCTCGCGACGTTTCGCCTCGCACGTCAGAGGCATCACACTGCGCCTGAGGGTGCCTCGAATGTGTGAGGAGAAACGTCGCGGAGGCGAGAGGAGGTGCGCTCGACACGGTCATTGCAAAACCAAACAAAAATAAACAGCTTTGGTAAGCGTTGAACAAACGCACCACGATCTATAACATTTGTGGAGTGGGGAGGGGACACTGTTTTGTTTCTACCGTGGCACAGAGATCCCATCCGTTTCCAGGCCGCACCGAAGCCGGAAGGTGGTGACGCGTCCGTCGGGACACGAGGTCGTGGTGTCTGACGACCTGCAGAAGCACAGCGCTTACATCACCATGACCCCAGTCACCGACGGCACGACTAATCCCGACCACAAGGATAAAGCACAAACCAACGCTTTGCCGGAATTGCGCGGACAAACGGATTCGCGCGTGAGACGTGACAGCCCCGGGGTTGTTTGAATTTCGACTTGTTTGGCTCTTGATATTTTGGTGACCCAGGTCACTTCGTGCGATGAAACTATTCAGGTCTTACGAGTTCCCACCTGGTTGGACAATGTGAAATTTAAAAGTTAAGCGACCAACCCCAATGCACCCGTCGGTACAACCGTGGGACACAGTCATCTCGCTAGGGCAGAAGATCCAAGTACATCCAAGCTTCCATATTCAAGCGTCTGTCACCTGTAATAATGAATAATGTCGGGGATGGAGCTGTGGTCACTTGGACGAAACAAATCCAGAGGCGCATGAATCCCATCAAGTGTATTCTCCGTGGTCGCCCCTGTGGGACAATGAAACGACAGATACAAGGTGTTGGATATCACTGTTAGACTTGTAAACAATTAATTTTCAGCAGCTATGATACATCCACTGCTGGATAATGGCCTTCCCAAGTTGTTGCAATCCCTCACGGTTTGCAATGTGGCAATCAATCCAGCTGTCTGCACACAAACTAGTATCGTTATTTCATCTCAATGATGCATAGGCTTCTGCGTGTATTTAAAACGGTATTATTACTGTTATTAAAAGGGCTGTTACACACTGCATTTAACACACTAATGTAAAGTCTAAGCCTCCCGTGCACCTTAGCCTTATCGTGTTGGAGGGGTTGCCACGTTCCAATGAACACGAGAGTTATGCCTTGTGCAGTCTGGCACTCGTGCTAGATTCGACCTTGGTGAAGAGGTCTTGGTGGAGGCTCCAGACAAATTGCAATCCTAGCAACTTCTGAATGCAGGCGGTTCGCATCAGAAGGGCATCCAGCCACATGATTCTGCTCCAATACCTCTACCACGGGGGGCAACCGGCCAACCCAAGCCATCCTGGACAGCGGCGATTTACACCGGCGACTGCAAAATTTAGCTTTAGACCGAGTGTGGCTGCGCAGGTGCTTGCCTATGAAGCGGTCGGCCAGGTTGAGCACCTGCGAAGACACCGTGGCGCCGATACCGCGCGCCTCTGACGAGATGATGGTCGATCGGCACACGAACGCCTGCATCTCCGTCCTCTGGCTCTGGTCCTTCTGCGAGAGCTGGGCGCTCGTCACGTTGTCCACGCACTGGGCCTGCATCGTGCCCTGGGGGACGGACACAAGGCTGCTCGGCCAGTCGGTCGGTCAGCGTTTAAGCTGGAAGGAACCGTCGAGCCGGGTAACTCTTGATGACGGCTGTCCAGCGGAGAGCGGTGAGAAAGTCACAGCACGTCACGGGACCAGGAGCAATTTAGTCAGGACAATTAACCTGGACAATGTGCCTTTGGACTGCGTGAGGAAATCGGAGTACCTGGCGAAAATCCACGCAGACACGGGGAGAACACGCAAACCCCATTCAGAAAAGAACCCGTACCGGGAATCGAAGCCGGGACCTTCTCCGAGAAGCGCTACTCACTGTGCTACCATGCCACCCCAAGCAATGCAGCCCAACTGAAAAAAAACCCACTCCTAATCAAGAGGATTTATTTTAACACATTAACTCGTGAGAAAGGGTGGCATGGCGGCTTAGTGGGTAGCGCTGTCGCCTCACAGCAAGAAGGTCCGGGTTCGAATCTCGGCTCGGGTGCCTTTCTGTGTGGAGTTTGCATGTTCTCCCTGTGTCCGCATGGGTTTTCGCCGAGCACTCCGGTTTCCTCCCACAGTCCAAAAAACATTCTGCTGCACAGGTAAATTGGCTTTCAGACTAAATTGCCCGCAGTACCCGGTGATGGACTGGCGTCCCATCGTGGGCATATCCCTGCCTTGCACCCTGTGTCTGCCGGGATAGGCTCCGGCTCACCGCAACCCTGTACAGGACTAAGCGGTTTTTGACAATGAGATGAGAACTCGTGAGAAATTCAGTGTCCACGAGAGGCACCGCTATGGTTTCTTTTTTTTTTTACCTGATGGCCGCACAGGCTGATGTTGTAGACCAGGTGGTACTTGGTCCCTTTGGCCGTGAAGCTGGGCACGGTCACCATGGTTGTGGTGACGTTCAGGTCGCTGTAGTCAAACTCCAGCACGGCGCTTCCACCTCGATACGTGAACGTGCAGTCACTGTAGCACAGCGAGTGGCTCTGGAAAAGAAAGGTTTAATAAATACTGCACCTCGTGACTGTTGAGCACACGTACGAATGCTGTAATAATAATAATAATTGCACTGTAGTGACTAGGGCAGGAAATTAATGCCTTCTATTGGATGAGACATTAATGTTTTGTAAATTTGTACGTGTAGTACGTACATAAAAAATAAATGGGCGCAAAAGTATATTGAGAACATTTATAAAATTGCACAAAGAACCCATAAACCTGAGTTTAAGTCCTGGCCAGAGCAAACACCAGCGATAACAGATGGCAAAGTCAGACCTGGCATAGTGAGACCTTCGTGCAGTGGTGGATTTGCAAAGGGTTCATCATTTAATGTTATTTATATATTATAATAAGATTTGCGCTTGCGGAGCGCTTTTCACCCAAGGCTTGCATCGCACTGCACAGAGCTATGAAGAGAATAGTATGTCAACAACAACATAAGAGTAGATTAATTAAAGTAAAGTAATGGCTACAAATTAATGTACGTAAATAACAAACAAAGTAATTGCGAAACAAAGGACGGAATAAAGTGTTCCTGAGCAGCCACAGGCCAACGGTGAGCCATCATCCAAGCACAACAACAGTGAGCAGCATCAACAATCGAATTCGCATGCCTATCACACAGCCTTGGGCGTATTCCTGCAGTCACGGCTGAGAGGGTGGCCGCGCTGGCCCCATTACGCTCAGACGTGCGTAGCCGCTGGCACGGAGGGTCGGACCACGCTCATTCTGCCAACTCAGCTCGCGCAGCGAGGGAGACGACGGCTGCGCCGGGAGACGGCGTCTCTCTCTCTCTCTCCCCCTCTCTCTCTCTCGCGTCGTCACCGCCACCGTCATCGCGCACAGCAACATTGCCAGCGGCGCGCGTTTCCAACTAATTACCCGCGCCGCTCCAATGCGTTCATTTCAACCGAAACACCATTATCGCCCACGAGGGTTATCGGAGATGATTTTGCGGCGAGCGTAGAATGGGATCAGGCCTGATGGAACATCTGTTACCCACCAACGTAATCGTTTGCAATGAGAGTCGTCAGTCTTTTCAACAGTCAATTATTATTATTTTTCTACTATCGTAAATGTAAGGCCTCAAGTGTCTGCACAGTGTACGTTACCCAATTAAAGATAATTTACAGATCTTTGTCAACTCACTTCTGAATTAAGGCCCACGCAGACTGTATTACTCAGCGGGGACTGTTCGACCATGCTTCACCACACTGGCCAGTGCAGGCTGGTGAAGGGAGTGGGCCCCAAGACCGGTTAAGATATCTATTACCACCGTAATTCACCTTGGCTGGGAATTCAACTCAGATTGACGGATCCATTGCAATTAATATAGAATCAATTATATAGAATCAAAGCCAAAGCAATTTCCTGCCCAAATGAGCACTCGGGCAGTGTTCATTCCACATCTACAGCCCTGAGTGGTGGAAACACCATGTTCCTATGACGGGGGAAAGTCTGTCCATAATTTAACCATAGTGGTCCTAACCGTATCGACACCGGGAGGATAATATGCCGAGTCGAACCATCAACTATCATCTAAACTCAACCTTCCACCTGCAAGCCTCTCGCTCTCCCACTCAGCCACATGTGTGGATTTTCCAGTGACTTTTTCCAGTGACGCGCACGAGTGGCCAAGTAATCGCTATCCTCAAGAAATCCCTTCGAATCGACAAAACCCCGCCACGTCTGATGCGGCCCGAGACAGAGCAGCGCCGCATCATGACAGGATGTCAGGGGCGTCCCTGGCAGCGGCGGCGGCGGCGGCTGCGGTTGCTCACCGGGTTGCTTTTGGCCGCGGGGCCGCAGGCCTTGCAGGAGTTGCGGCCCACCGCGTGGCGGCCCGTCAACACCGTGTCGGCGGGGCACTCGGCGCAGGCGCGCGACGAGTCCTCCGTGATGTAGAAGCCGGCAGGGCACGGCACGCAGCTGGCGTCGTCGTCTGCGCCGCCGCCGCCGCCGCCGGCGGTGGCCTGCGCGCAAGGCCTGCAGTGCGACGACACGCTGCCCAGCACGTTGGTCACGCTGATGGAGTAAATCTTGGCGATGTCGGTGATGAAATCACGGCCCTAGACGCGGCCAAAATGTGACAGCATATTACGGGCGCACGGTATTACGGGCACACTGTATTGCCGGGACACACTAGTAATGCCTCCCCATGGATGATGACACAATGGTGATGAAGCGGTGTGCATGTTCCAGTGAACCCGAGAAATGTGTCACGTGAAGTGTAGAACTCCTGGTAGTGTCTGCCTTGATGAAGAGGTCTGAGGGGAGGTTCCAGATCAACAGCAATCTGAAGCTATTCCAACTCGTAGAGGTTGCTGTTAGGAAGGGCATTCTAGCGCAAACTCTGTTTCAATACCCTGTTTTATTGGGGGGGGGGGGGCAACTGGCAAACCTGGGTTAAGCTGGATAGCCGGCGATTAAACTGGCCACAGGCGCAACATGATCTACCTTCCCTTCTTGATAATGCGTCTGTCCCCAAAAGGTACTTCAGCCCAGGCAACCGACGAGAAGCAAAACAAAACAACCCGCGCGCCTAAGTGTGCTGTCGTCACGATGTCGGGCGGAATCGGCTGCACGTGGTTGACACTCGCTCAAATAATTGCTTGGAAAAGCTGCTCTCTCGGGACAGCCGCGTCGATCGCTCCCTCTCTCCACCTCGTGACGTTTCGCCTCGCACGTCGAAGCAATCATCATGCATCGAGCCGTGAAAACCTACATCATTACACTCGCACAAATAGAGAACGGGGAGGACGTGACACTCACCGCCTTGGGGTTTGAACTTCTCTGGAAGGCCCACGTGAAGGTGGTCGTAAAATTTTGGGACACTATGTACGAGTACGACTGTTTCTCCTGCTTGCCTTGCCACGAGTTCTTTACTCTGGTCGCCTTTTTGTTGGTGTCCTGCAATGATCAAGAACACGAACACACCAGCTTCAGGGAATTGGCGCACAGCAATCACATATTTTATTCACGCCAACAAATTACCTGGCACAGACGCAATATGGCTTCATGTATTATTTAAGCCAAACATATTTGGTCAGCAATGTAATGTGCGAGGTAGGCAGACAATGGCAGCACAACGACAGTAACTATAGATGTGAAAGCTCTTAAATGTGATCCCCTCGTATTTACAGGCTTTCCCAGATAATCTGGAGTCTTCCCAGATGCCAAACATTGTTTAATCGATTTGACCAAGCAATCCGATGCGTGTAACCCAACGAACCTTTCTCTGGACAAATAAACGACAGACTAACAATAACTATTATTATTTAATACAAGGGAATATTTATGATGGACGTGACAAATTATTAAACACAAATAGGCCATTACAGTTTAACATTTGTCCACGTATATTTCATTTTCCGAAACTACACTTACCACCATGAAGTAGAGCTCACATTGAGAAACACAGTCCATCTCAAAGACAAAAGTCATCTTTCCGACCTCCGGAAACTGGGGGTCATTATTGGTCTGGTAGCTGGGGAAAGAAGATCAGGCCAAGTAAAAGCAAAAGTAAGATCGTGCAGGGGTTACACACATAAAAAATGGCACAACTTCATGTATAAGTGATCTTGGTATCGATGGACAGGTGTCGAGCCCACTGCTATCACAACAGTAACATCATGCTTAAATAAATCGGAAAAATTACCTATGATCGGTATAAATTAGCAATAAAAAAAACATCCTCATGCAAAGAGCTCTCAAAATGGTCAACAGAGTAATCACTCAGCACAAACAGAAGGTTATGAAAAAAACTAAAACGGAAAGGAATGCCGCAAAATAAGAGGAGTAAAGAAAAAACAAAAGGTAGACAGATCAAGCAGTTGTGCGACGATGGACAGACTATCATGTCTGATGGAACTGCATCTTGATGGTGATTGTAGTCAAATTTGAAATCATAAAACCTTGCAACAGCAGCTCGACTTGTGTTGCAGGGACAGGAACTGGGGGAAAGGGAAGGGGTTAAAGACTAGAAACCAAGGTGCAGGGGAAACACTGGAGAGAGTACTATTAGTGGGATTGCTAGTCAACGGTGCAAGAGAGAGTTGATCTGAAATATGGACTTACACACGAGGAGGGAACTGGTAGATTGAACAACGAGGAGGATGGAATTCTAGTAAGTGGTGGAAGTCAAGGAGAAGTAGTAACCTCCCACAGTTTAAAGACTGGGGCGGCACATTGACCCAGTGGGTAGCGTTGTTGCCTCACAGCAAGAAAGACCCGGATTCGAATCTCGGCTCGGGTGCCGTTCTGTGTGGAGTTTGTATGTTCTCCCCGTGTCTGCGTGGGTTTTCGCCGGGCACTCCGGTTTCCTCCCACAGTCCAAAACACATGCCGCTGCATAGGTTAATTGGCTTGCAGACTAAATTTCCCGCAGTGCCCAGTGATGGACTGGCGTCCCATCGTGGGTATATCCCTGCCTTGCACCCTGTGTCTGCCGGGATAGGCTCCGGCTCACCGTGACCCTGTACAGGACTAAGTGGTTTCTGGCAATGAGATGAGATGAGTTTAAAGACTGGTGCTGAATTTCACTTGGCTGTGGCTACTGGAGCAAAATGCACAAACAAGGCAATTAAGGGATACGATAGGAGAGGGAAGGGCCACAGCAATACCACTAAGAATCTTAAACACAGGGAGGGCATCCTCATTACTCATTCTTGACGATCCTCAGTCATTGAAGGGATTTCAGAACTGTTGTGACGATAATAAGCTAACCAACGTTTGTGGCTGTAATGAGCCAGGAGGGCTTCTTAATGGCAAATAAGAAGGATGGATTATTGTGGAAGGCTGTTGCTTTGTGAACTTGACATGCCGATGATGAACCACCTGTATCCAGGCACAGAGAGAGCGAGGATGAGGTAGTCATTGTCCGAGGCTCCCGTGCCAGTGGTGATGTGGTCCTGTGCCATCATCCAGCCTGTGACAAGACAGACATTCTTACTGACACATTCACTAACGTCGCGTGGACTGGAATCTCTAACCCGACAGCAGCAGCAGAACGGAACAGAAACCCTATTTCTGTTGTTCACGCTCTTCCACTAATTTTCAGCCTATGAGTGTATAAAATAACCCTCTCCACTGTTCCCTGCACAGCATCTTTAAACGTGCTCACATTTCGACGCTGCATAAATTCGGAGAGTTAATTATTTTGGTTTTTTTTCACACAGCTGTAAAGGGCTCTCCAGTAAGCAAAGGATAGCAATAGCTCTCTTAAACAGCTAATTTAGCATTAAACGGCACTACACGTTATGTCCACAAGGTGACGCTATACACAAACAACACATGACAGCGATGCCAGTGCACACATATATCCAAGTCATTGCATTTGCGACAATGGTAGGGGAAATGATTCTATACTTCCCATTGTTGGCATGCTGTCTCCTACCGGGCCCAGGTAAATTAGTGCAGAATTACAGTTGAATTAATTTCAATTCATATTTCTCTTTACTCATTTCATATGGACAGCTTTCTCAGGATGCCCAGAGTTTTGCTTGACTCAAGTCCACCTTCGAGAAGTTTTACTGTACAGCACCAATAAAATACCTGTTCAGAGTTCTAGCTTTTTTTTTTTAATCCCTAATCAGAGTTCTAGCTTTAAACTTGCAAGTTGCTACCCACTTTGGTACCAAGCACAGAATCATGCCATGGGAAGAGGAAACGCTCACATGACTGGAAGATGGGAGGACTGGCATGAAAGCAATGTCTTAAGTGTTGCATGATCACAGATATCAGAGCACAGTTCCCTCAATAAAGAGGATGATCCGGGGGAAACCTGATGCCAAGCCACGTTTTCAGGATGGCACTGCACTGGGATATTTGTTACATTACATTTGAGCGTTTATATATATTTTTTTTAAAAGAGTGAATCGAATAAGCCACAGACAATGCCCCGCACATACTCTCCACACTACTGTCAATGCAGTGACTTGTTTCTATTTGAGCTGAATCGCTTGTTTTTGGTGGCGCAGGCCACGCTGCACACGCGCAGGGCGCGCACCTTTCATTTGGTCGCAGTTCACGTTGTCCACATTGAAGCAGGAGCTCTTCATGCCCTGCGGGAGGCTGCTCCACCACCTGTACTCGAGAGCCAGCACAGGCTCTGTGCCAGCCGGGCACTGCATGCACTCTGCCGCGCGGGAGGCGCACGCAATGTTAGGACCTCATCACCACCGGCCGTCAGCAGCAAAACCGCGTTGTTAATTTTGGGCCTCTTTTCATACTAACTGGAAGGGTACATGCTCTACAGGCCACCTTCTTCCAAGCATGTACCACAATCATCTGACATGATACAGGCAAAAGAGTGCTCAAGACGGTTTATGGTACATTGTGCAAAAGTGTGAAATTAAAGGTGAAAATGTTTAACGTTTCAGAAGAGTAATTAACACGTGGGAAATGAAACTGTGAAAAGACAAAAAGAAACCTTTGGTGTTCTGCGGATAAATTTTGCACCTATGAAGGATTGGAAACAGGTACCCTCAGCGAAGACGTACGTACAGTTTGTGGTCACAATTCAACAGCACAACATATGAACGCAACGCCACCCCATCGTGAAGCATCGATTTTCACGCATACCACTGCACGGAAAGCTACATAAATAGGTGTGTCTGCTTCGCTCGGCAAGCGTGGCCACGACTTGTCAACGTGGCTCTGCCGTGCGTACCGGTCGTGCCGTTGGAGAACGTGCCCTCGGGACAAGGCAGGCACTTTGCGCCATCGCTGCTGAAGTAGCCCGGGTTGCAGGGCGCGCACTGCTGCGCATTGCCCGCTGCAGGGAGGCTCACCGCGCCCTCCAAGTCTTCCCGACAAATCATCGGCTCCACCCAGCTGTACTGCAACTGTGTCTGCGGGAGCAACACACGCAACACGGGACTGGAAAGGAACTACTGTTGCAGCGTAAATGGTAAAATATATATATATAATTACGTGGCTTATGACTGATGACAACAAAATGGTTTTACCCATTCTGTCAGTGACATGCCCATGCTTATGTAACGAGTAGAAAAGGTTTTTTACCCTTTCTCATGAGCTGACTGCCTTTTGGCAACATCTGGTTTACACTGACAATCAGTCTCAAAAGAAAGCCATGTCTGGTGTGGACCAATCAGTTTGAAGGACAATGTATATGTTATCAAAGCTTCTTGTTTGCATATTTCGCCACAAGTATGTGTGGCTTTTACAAACTAGACACATTGTGAAGGGTGTCTATTTTGGTGTTTTGAAATCTTAACACCTGTATAATTGCCAGAGATGGTAAAAAAACCTTTTCGACTCGTTACATACGTACACTGGCAAAAAGTACTCATGCCCATGCTTGTAGAAGAACCTTGGGAGGCAGTTCTATCGAGCCCCAAACGAGAGTATTTGGACGGCTCATTCACGCAGACTCAACGCCTTCTTGGGAGAAGTGAAAATACCCACCGTTTACTACATCGTAAACTACTTGTCGATAGACTAACACCTAGGTGGACAGTGGTGACAGGGGATTTGAAATACTTGCACCACTGTTTCAACTGCCACGCCGGGAGATTGATACACCGTGTCAGCATTCCTTTTTACGGTGCAGCCACAAGTATTTATGATGTGCTCTGATTTATTTTGCAAACGCTAAAGTTCTGCACATGTGGCAAACTGTCCCTTAAATGACGCTGCAGTCGGTTTATGGTATAAGGAGTAAAGTTCAGTGTGCAATCACTACTACCATGTGAAATGTAATGCAAAAGAACTGCAAACATTATTATCACAAAGCAACGTAGATTAATTTCGTATTCGAGCATCTGCAAGTCTATACCAACATTAAAACCCGAGTCTCATGGAGAAACTGGATTAATGTACAACAATGGGAATCTTTGATAGTCAGTATTTATTTAATCTGAAAGGAACTGTTGAGCTACGTAGCTTTTTTAACAGTTGCCAAGCAGGGAGAGATAAGCAAGTTACAACATCTCAGGGCACTGGGGGCAGTTTAGTCAAGACAATAAACCTAGGCAGCATTTTCTTTGAACAATCATAGCATAACAATATGGTAAAACAATATAACGATTAAAACCCAATGTAAAATACATTGCTCATAATATGAAGAGCTGAATAAAGAAAGATCAACACATTTGTAAATCAAAATAATTTCATGGGAACCATTTCTTGCGGCTTCTCGATGTGTTTTGAAAACAGGACATTGCTGGAAAGGTCACCTGTTATAGTCTTTCATTTTAAAGGCAGTGTTGAATATTTGGTAAGCTGGTGATTGACCAGTGTCGACACCGCAAGGTCTGGAGCCCTCTGTTTACCTGTCCTTCCTCATCGCAAGCCGAGTGCGTGGAGAAGTAGTCATCCGCAGTACACGCGAGCATTGGCTTGCACTCACTTGACCCGGGATCTGCAAAGTTACGGTGTTGATAGAAATAGGTGAATTGAACCAGCCACTTCCATAACAGGTGTCAATTGGAAACACTCACGCAAGCTGTGTGTGAAGCAACAACGGTGGCACGATTTTGCCCAAATTAAATTAAATAAAAGACAACCCTGGCATTCATCACCGCAGATGGTGCTTTACAGCTGAACTCTGAGTGACCTTGAGCCGAACTCAAAATGAAAAGCCACCTCTGTTCCCTTCAGGAAAACACATACCCTAACTCTGAGCATCGTGTAGTGATATTTTGCTGAGATAGTTCACAAGTTAAGGAACAGACTGGTTATTTTAATGGTGCATCATAGTACGACAAAATAAAAACAGCTGACTTGATGGAACAAACCCCAAGCTCAAAAGTAGACAACCAAACATTCATCTGGTCGTGAAGAAAATGTATTCTGTGCTGCTACGTTTAAATAGACCTTAATTTTTGTTACACTGCATTTAAAGCGCTAACTTATTTAATGAATATGTAAAAACAGGGTTACCCATGGATTACTTTGCAAGAATACATGACAATTAACACATTTTTAAAAGCCAGCCAGAAAAATATTAAGTGAATTGGTTTTCACCTATCTATGGCTCTTTATTAGAAGCTGGAATGATCTTTGTTCAAATTTTAAGCCTATGATCTGGATCACTAGGGTGGCACACCTCCGGAATTAATGTTGTGAACATGGCTTTAAATTCCATTTAACCACAAAAATAAAGGCACAAAAACGCAAGTGTAAAAAGACATTGACCAGATCCGTAGTCCAGCCAAAAAGCAAGGTCGTACAAACCCGAGTAGTAGTTGTGATCACATTGCGAGCACATAAATGAGCCTTTCGCTGCGTAGGTGTTCTTGGGACAGAGCTGGCAGGCGCTGGCTCCCGTTTCTTCACTGACCGTGCCCGACTTACAAGGGAAGCATTTCGATGTGAACGAAACCCCTGCAATACACGAGGATGACACGCGCTAATCCAACTTTACAACAACAAGAAAAGGCTTCTACATCATTAAAAAAGGCTTCAACAGATGAGAAACCCTCAGGGTTGCCACGTCAGAACTTCCTTTCATAACTTAGCAGTGCTGAGAAATCTGAATAAATTATCAGTTGCCTATAACACACCACTCCAGATAATACACTGACGTGTAGTTCTCTCCTCTTCCAGTAATTTGAGATATTTCGACACAGTGGCCCAGTGGGTAGCGCTGTTGCCTCACAGCAAGAATATCCCGGGTTCAAATATCGGCTCGGGTGCCTTTCTGCGTGGAGTTTGCATGTTCTTTCCCCGTGTTCGCGTGGGTTTTCGCCGGGCACTCCGGTTTCCTCCCACAGTCCAAAAACATGCTGCTGCATCGGTGAATTGGCTCGCAGACTAAATTGCCCGCAGTGCCCGGTGATGGACTGGCGTCCGATCGTGGGTATATCCCTGCCTTGCGCCCTGTGTTTGCCGGGATAGGCTCTGGCTCACCGCGACCCTGTACAGGACTAAGCGGTTTCTGACAATGAGATGAGATGAGATTTTATTTCCCATCAAATCATCCTGGTTTTCTTGTATAACAGTTGGCAAACAAGAGGCCACTGTTCATTACCTATGTCAAACAGGAGAGACAACGTTGTCTAACTTTTGGGTTTGATATTCGGGCACTGACATCAAGACACAAAGAACCATGCTCACGAACAATTATAATTTCCAATGTTACCCTGATGGGGAGACCTGACAACATATCGACTCGCCACGTGTGCGCATTGTTGCCGCTCAACTCATTCTCTATGCGCGGGGCAGTGATGACTCATGCCTGTAAAATCCCGCACAAATATTTTGTTAAACACCCTCCCCGTGGGCATCGATTTGCGACACCGCCGATCACCAGAGGGTGATATTAATCAAAGCGGTAAACTTCACTTGTTCCATCTGCCTGGGATATTGTGTTGCCCCCTCGCATCATGCGTGGGTTTACTCGGGGCGATCCGATTACATTCCAAAATTGGCCGATAACACTTTAAATTAAAGATGATCGCCGAACTCCTGAGAAAATGTAGCAATGGCTGAGCACCTGGCTGCCTGTTCAGCGCATCTGTGGTTCGTTGGGTCTCCGAGATTTTCTTTGTATTCCGAGGGCAAGCGAATACCGTGCAGTCCGTTACAAGCTGACATTACCATCGTTATTGTTGTTCCGTCCGCGTGTTAAGCAACAGTGGCGCGGCTGCTGCAAACCTGTGATGTGAATGCTGCGAATGCGCACGGGCTTGGTGTCCGCGTTCTCCTTGTGCATCACCACCCCCGTGGTCTTCCAGTACAGGACATTGCTCCCCTGCGGCAGCTGCACCTGCAGAAGTCAAAGACGAGCGCAAAGCCGCGTGGCAAATTCGCTCCCTCGCCCCTCATTCCATCAACTGTTATTGCCGTTGTGGTCAGTGTGCTCAGGGTCGCGATAAGGGATTCGGGTGGGGGCAGGAGGTAACTCGGCCACCCCAGGAAAACCTGGATAACGGCCGTGAAGCCGGTTGTGTGTGTGTGTGAGTCATTGTAGTCAATGTAGAAGAGCTTCAAGATTCCTATGAACAAACAGCTTATGATACATACGAGAAAATAATCGATTCTCATACACGTGATTCTATGCCCTTGGTATGGGCATAAAAATCCATAGTTGTGCGGTGATATCACACTTTCACCGGTTTACAATGCACAGCGTGGTGAAGTATGGTCAAATATCCCTCAGGGACTTCAGAGGTGTGGGGAAGCCCTACTCAAGCAGGATATTGACAAATGGTCCGTGTACATTTTGGCTCCCTGGTGCGTTTAAATCTCCTACTAGTGTGCACTGTTCAAGCGCCAAGTTCATCATTTCCCTTCTGTGTTGGGAGCTTTTTCAAATAACCGAGGCGATGGCCAAGCAACGTGCGATGCACAATTCTACAACACAGAGGGGAGCTGTCCAGCACAGCAATTTCCTTAAAATGTTTGGTGAACATTGTCAACAAATCATTCAGCATTGACTTTACGATAAGTCCACGTGACTTGTCCAGCAGATGTACATAGCAGCAACTGTAGAACGCACTGCAGACACATTTTACAATTTTATCAGCAGCATGTTTTAACTTGGTTTGAATTGCAATAACGAGATGAAAGTATTCATCTAACATCAACATTTCAAAACCAGATGCTCACGTTATTAAAAAAATACCATCGTTTGTCCATTGGTAAGAAACCCAGCTGATCATCATCTGACGTTTGCTCAACACAACAGCGGTATGCAAAAAAAATCTTGAAATACAGATGTCAACACGGACCTAAATTCCAGGTGTGGCTCATAATCTAAAGTGTATCCATTGGGAGAAGTAAATTAAGTCACTGCCCACACCAGCCCACTCCCTTGAATAATTAGCACATGATTAGCATATCACATGCACATAATTTGCTTAGTAACAAACAAAGCTCTTAGATATACTATTTTAAACATGCATTGCCACATTGTAAGCCTTAAAATGTTTTATTAATAAATAAATCGATCATTACGCACCTAACTATATTACAAGAAACATTGAAATAAACAAATCGGATATGTCTCAAACCCATTAATATTGTACGCTACACAATAACGATTTACAGTATCGAACCAGGGTGGCACGGTGGCCCAGTGGGTAGCGCTGTTGCCTCACAGCAAGAAGGTCCCGGGTTCGAATCTGGGCTCGGGTGCCTTTCTGTGTAGTTTGCATGTTCTCCCCGTGTCCGCGTGGGTTTTCGCCGGACACTCCGGTTTCCTCCCACAGTCCTAAAAACATGCTGCTGCATAGGTTAATTTGCTTGCAGACTAAATTGCCCGCAGTGCCATGTGATGGACTGGCGTTCCAATCGTGGGTACATCCCTGCCTTGTGCCCTCTGTCTGTCGGAATAGGCTTTGGCTCACTGCGATCCTGTACAGGACAAAGCATTTTCTGACAATGAGATAAGATGAGAATAGAGCCAATAACATTTTTTTACATGAATATAATTCTGGTGCATTACAACTTCGTGAATAACTAAGCAACATAGTAAAAAAATGAACAAAAAAACAATGCTTACCTCGTGTGCGCCCCACTTTCCAGTTTCGGTTGTTGGTAGATATTTACCACTGTCATTGACCTCTCTCACTTGACACTGATCATTTTGGACCTGCATAGAAAGTTGACATTTCATTAGTTGGACAGTAAATGTGGAAATATCTAAGGTCTACCCAAACCGATTTAGAATGAAATATAATATCTTATCACAATAGGCAAACGACCGTAAGCTGCCTTAGCTGTCAGTCAGCTTTTATTTAAGCTGGCAAGAACCAATGTGCTGATGTAGGTTTTCACGGCTTTACACATGGTGACTCCTTCCCAAATATGTTCCACCTCTCTCCCACCCTGGAGACATCTTCAGGCATTCCGGGACTGAGTGCTGTGACTGTGGCAGCACTCGGTCACAGCACACCTGAAGATGCCTCCAGTGGTAGAGGCAAAACGTCATGGAGAGAGGAGGAGCGTTCGACACGGTTATCCCGAAAGAACAGGGTTAGTTAGCGATCATCCTGGAAGGAATCACTGAGGGAATCGAGCCGGGACCTTCTTGCTGTGAGGCAGCAACGCTACTGCCCATGCCACCAGACTGCCTGCATACGCCATGGAACCTTAAGACCACGTCACTTGAAATGCACCCTAATTCCTCATAGCATGTAAGCTAAGCCAGATTGGACGTGCTTAGCTACTTGTATGGGTGACCACCAGGTGTTATAAGCTATGGGGTTACAATTTGTGGATTGATGGCAGTGCTAAGATGCCAGACACAAAATAGTAATTTAAAGACATCCAAACACAGAGCTGTCCTGAAAATTAGTCCTTTACTGGAGAGATCATTGATGTTATTTTTATTACTGAGAATTTTGAAAAGTAAAGCAAATCTCAGCCAACTACTCCCATTATAGAAGGTTTTCATTTCAAAATATTTTCAACAGGTTATACTAGCAGTTGTCAAAATAGGCTTTTAATGAGTACTGGAGAAGTATGAAGAGTGTCCGCACAGCCACATGAAACAAATGCATTTAAGTCGTGAGATTAGCCAGGCATGTTGTCTGGTCAACATGGAGCATTATATAAGGTTATATGCTTGGCGAGCATGTAAGCTGGATATAAGTTACATAAAATATAAGCCAGAGTTATGCGATTGTGGCCATGCAACCGAAACCACGCACCGTACATTAATAATAATAATGATTGCATTTATAGAGCGCTTTTCACCCGAGGGTCACAAAGTGCTTCACAGAGCTGTAGAGAGAACGACATGTCAAAAACGGCACCAGAACGTAAAATCAACAACATTTTTTATTTTTTTAAATTAATATACCGCAGTGTTGCAGAACAAGAAATAAAGCGTGATCATTTAACGACGCTCGCCTCCTTCTGCAGAAGAGGAAAAACATCAACACTACATGGGCTCTCTCTCTCCTGCAGCCCCCTCTCTCATGGTGGGCCGTCTGATCTGGACATTGGCAGCCTTCGTAGCTCGCGAACGTGCGTCCGTACGCAAAAAGAGAAGAACCTTACAAAAAATTCAAAGAACATGTTGGAGTCGGTGTACTGGTACGTGAAAACAACGGTTCCTTCCGTCTTGAGATTCACTCGGTAGATGAGCGAGGCAGAGCAGTCATCTTTGTTTGATTCAATATACTGATCCTTCGGAGTCCAAACCGACCTAAAAAATACAGTTAAAGACCAAGTTAAAACATTGCTGGAGAATAATCTCATCTCATCTCATCTCATTATCTGAAACCGCTTAATCCTATATAGGGTCACGGTGAAGCCGGAGCCTATCCCGGAAACACAGGGCGTAAGGCAGGAATACACCCGACGACGGGACGCCGGTCCATCGCCGGGCGGAGAATAATCAGTTTAGAAAATTACAATTGCCATTCTATAAAGATGTACCAAGTTAAAAGATGATATTTTACATGTTAAGGCATGCTTATGAATTAAAAGCAGAATGAATCCGTGTCTGCAAACGTACAGCACATGCATTGTTTGTTCTCTTGCAAATATCCAGATGTTTACATGCCTTAGTTCTTGAGATATGTTACTTTATATTGATTGCTTGTAAATGCTGCATTCATAATGTACTGGGGGTGACCAAATACGTTAGAACATTACGGTGAAAGGCACTTAAAAAATGTAAAATTGTATTGCATATAATTCTTGGTATAAATGTTGTTGTATATATATTTTATATATATAATAATTAATAATTAGATGGATGCATCGATATATTGTTGAAACATATACACGACCAAAACCATTAAACCATTGCGTTTAATTTAACAAAGTAAAATATAAATATAACAAGAATAATATTACAATTTATAACGCGCCACGCAAAGTTCATGTCTAGTCATGCACGAAACACGAATTCGGAAGCGCAAGGAGACGGTGGGGG
>JAZEWT010000024.1:5310226-5337868 GCA_036362905.1 Mordacia mordax | reverse complement strand
GGTGGGTTGTGAAGACTGTTTTTATTTTATATTTTTCTAGGTATTTGCTAATTTTGTCTGTGGTGCCTTTCACATACGGCAGGAAAGCGCGAATCTTGGTAGAACCCGGAGGAAAGCCACGCAATGCAAGGGGGGAGAACATAAACGCCACAGAGAAAGGCGCAGGAATCGAACCGCCTTGGACAGGACTTTCTCTGTAAGGAAGCGCCGCTGTGTCCACATTCAGTGTCTCATCAGCAGCCAGGCTTATTATTATTATTATCCAATACTTAACTGGCAGATGTCTATAATAAACATTGTTTTACACACTGGTCTCATAGAACTAAAAAAGAAAATCAAACAGAACGCGTGTAATCGTTACCACTGTTGTGGCGAAGTGCAAAGAAAAACATTAGTACCGTACAATTAAAAGGTTAATTGCCATTAACAGGGCGCAATTAACGGTAACGAAGCGGCGTGGGTCTCGCACGTGCGCTGTCACGCTCGTCTGCACGGGATTGCAGACGGCTCCTCGTGTTCGTGCCTTACGGTGATAATAATAATTGCACTTGTGTAGCGCGCTCGGCTTCGCAGAGTATTATTATTATATACTATTATTTAGTATCGCTGCCGCTATACAACAAGAAGCTCCCCGGTTCGGTTCCCGGCTCGGGTCACTGTGTGAAGCTTGCATGCTGTCCCCGTATCCGCTCTGGGATTTCGCCGAGTACTCCGGTTTCCTCCCACCGTTCAAATACATACTGCCGTCCAGGTTGTCGAAATTGCCTCCGGTGCCCTGAGATATTGTAACTTGCGTACCCCTTCCCCCCCCCCGGGACAACTGTTTAAAGAGAGCCAGACAGCTCAAACGGTTCCTTTCCACCTTAAGTAAAAACGGTCCCGGGTCTCCACGGACCACCACGTGGCGCTAGCGGCTCACTGATGAGTGTTGGACAAAGCAGTGTTGAGAATGGCTGACTTACACCACGACGTGGCCCTTGCACCAGGACCGCGAGTCCACTGATGGTGCACGTTTGCAAATACATTGTAATCTTCTGCGCAAATAACTACTGTCTCCCTGTTGTGGCTGCTGTTGTGGCTGCTGGTGCAGCTCTTCAGATGGCACCGCGGGTAGAAGGGCCTCACTGGAGAAAGGTTCAGTCAGTCCCCGCTTGATCCTGTACACGGTGATCCAGAGCCTGTCTCGGCAGATACAGGGCGCAAGGCAGGGCTGTACCCCGGAATGTTTATTGCAGGGCAGCGGGGGTGATTATCCGCAGGACAGTTAAACGAGATGAGCAGCAGCCTGTCTTTGCACTTGTGGAAAGAGGGATAAACTCGATAAACTCCACACGGACAAGCACCCGAGCCGGGATGCCTTGCTTGTGAGTGGCCGCCACCATGGCACCTGTACCAGACTAGGTGCACCTTGAAGCTGTCGTTAGCTTCAAGCGACCAGTCTGCTGTATCAAATACAATGTCGGGGAGGTGACGGAAGGAGGAGGAGGGGGGGGTCCTCGTCTCGTCATTCGCGAGCCTGGTGGCGGTGGTGCGGCCATGAGCTCGTTCCTCGGCAGACTCGCCGAGTACCCGTGCTTGGCTGTCGACCGCTTCGACAAGGACAACATTAACGCCAGGGCGTTCTTTCTGTCGCACTGCCACCAGGGTGAGCGAGCGAACGCATCCAGCGGTTACATTGAGAGAGACACGAGCAGCGCTTCGGAGCGAGACAGCGAATGGGCCGATGTAAGGCCGCTTCGTAGCGATTAGCCGGAAGTCGGTCACACAATGTGCCCCCATAATAATAATTATTGCATTTCTTTTCTTATCCGCGATACGAATATTAATCTGTCGAAACGCTCGTTATGCAAGAAGCCGTGCAATGTTTCGTGCGGACTCCGTGTTTGTTCTCAGCAATACAGGATTGACGTTTGATTGACGTCCGCGGATGTCCATTGTAAAATAGTCGGTAAACCGGATAAAAGGGGGGATTGTCCGCGTAATCAACTCATACTCAAGTCTGGGGGTGTCAGCCCCCGGAGATGTTGGCTAATCACTCGTTTATCCGCGCTATGCTCGTCATTACCAACAGCATAGTCATGATGGTTATACGGACATCATTAAGTCGCGATGGGACGTGTCCGGTTATCATCGCACGTGTGATTTGCTGCCAGTTGCTGGCGACTCCTCTTACCAAGACACCTGTCCCGTGAGTGACGAGAGAGGTTCTGGCTGCCGCTAGCGGGGTAGATTTGTGGATATGATTCTGATTAGTGTGTTGTTTGAATGCAGGTGCGTCGAGAGACATTCTCGTAAACATTATTAGTAATAATATTAATAATTGCACTTCTGGAGCGCTTTTCACCCGAAGGTTACAAAGTTCTGCACACAACTGTGACGAGAACGTGGGCATGTCAGCAACGACACATGAACGGCAAATCAACAACTTTTTTTAAAAAGCTGCTCTTGTGCTGTAATGCCATTTAAACCGAGGAAAGCCTCGGTCAATGTATTTTTGTCAATATGGTTCGAATGTGGGTTTAAGTAATTCCATCCATCGGAGATATTACATCAGTAACAATGGTCTCACGATGATTAAAGCATACATTGCAGGCAGCACTTCCATCTGGCCACATCACAATCCAAACTACAAGGTGCCATACCCAGGCATTATCCCATCCTTGTACCAACTAAGTCCACCCCAGTTTACCTTCACTGATCCGACCTGATCGGACACATTCGGTTACAGGAAACTATAGTGTATAGAATATAACATCTACAGTACATATGTTTAATAGTGGCTAAACACATAAGCGGTTCACATGTGTAATGCTTGTTAGGGACAATTTCACAAACATTACTGTTATGGCAAAAAAAAACAAGTCCAAGAAAACCTTCTCGCTGAAATTAACAATAAACTAACAATAATACTTTTATAAGAGACCAATTCACTTTTTCGTGACTGACCTAACATCTGCATGGAATTAAGACATTTCGTCTAGTCACCATTGTAATGCTGTAGGTTTTTACGACTCGATGCATGATTGCTTCGAAAAGCTGCTCTCGGGACAGCCGCGTCGATCATCATTACAGGAATGTTACTGTTTAGTCACTTGTAACTGAAACTACTGTAAAAAAAAACCTGATGTCTTTATTTTTTGATGCAGATCATATGACAGGATTACATTCACAAGCACTGAGAAAAAAACTCGAGGGCAGGTAATCAATCCTTTACACATGCACTAAACTGCATAAATTTGATGTGTATGTTGATGCAAATTGTGCTGCAGTATACTCTAACTTAATTGTAGCGAGTGTGACGATCAGTTCATTGTTATTCCAGCTCATGTTAACGCGACACCAATGATATGCAACACACAGTTATAGCAGTGGAACTTTGCGCGATGCTTAGAAACCTGGATCAGGGAGATTAAATGTAGCTTTGATTATTGGTATGTGGTCATGCAGTTCAGCTCAGTAAATTGACTGTCATTATTTTCCAGTCAAGATCTGCATCTCTACTGCTCGCCTGTTACCCGAGAGCTTTTGCTCAGCAACTGGAAGTACCGTTTTCTTGAAATGTTTACAGTAAGTAAACGTGAAGTCATCATGCGCACACATTTCTGCATTATGGAATGTATTATGGCGCAACGTACGTAAGTTAAGTAACTGACTAATGCTAAGTGTGATGCTTTCTTTAAGGTGGCAATTGAAGTGAACTCTCCAACTCAGATTTCCCTGACAGACGATAAAGCTAACCAAGTAACGTCCTGCAACTACACACAAGTCTACTCACAGAACACCCACAATAATATTTACATTTCACATTTGGCCATATTCTTACCTTTTAATTTCATCAATTGTTTTCTCTCTTTATCAGGAAACAGATCTGCTGGTTACACTTCTTCCAGCAGGTCACTGTCCAGGCTCAGTCATGTGAGCATTGCATATTTACAACACTCCGTTATCACTCTGATCTAATGGCATTTAAATTCAAGATGCTCTGAACAAAGTGAACAAAAAACAATAATGCATTACATTTCAATACCTTTCATCCAGTGGAGCCAAGTTACTACGGGAAACTGTTTCTGCTTTGTGACCCTTGGGTGAAAGGTGCTTTAGAAATGAAAATATTATAATTAGCCAATTAGTTTTGGGATCAAATTGCAGAACCTGGAGACCCCCGCAGAACAGAACATATAAACAGCACACAGATAGGCACCCAAGGTAGGCATCGAACCGCTTGTGGCGGAACCTTCTGAGATGCAGACGCTACCACTGCGCCACGCTGCCGATCGTTTTGTCTGCAGGTTCTTGTTCGAAGGGAACCGTGGGACGGTGCTTTACACGGGTGATTTCCGGTTGCCCTGTGGAGCGGTTTCTCGAATGGAGGCCCTGCACTCAAATGGCAGGCAAGTGCTGCGTGTGTCACACAGGGAGTGCTAGTTTGGCACACCTAGACATCACAGCTTTGTTGATGTCAAATTACTGGTTCCACAGCTCAATTTATGGCACTCACAAATATGATTTATCTCTTTATCCAATTTAACATTGCATTTGAAAAATGTTTGAGAAGTCTGCTAGAACTATTAACACTGCTCATGTATCTAATTTGTCATTATATCTGGGTTTTTATATTACAGGATTAAATGTATCAAAAGTATATATTTGGATACCACATTTTGTGACCCAGTGTGCTACTACATTCCGAGCCGGGTAAGAAATATTTCACAATGCCTATATTTTTTACACTTACTATACAAAATGCTAATTTGACAATGTTATTGCTTGATGATTGCTTCGAAAAGCTGCTCTCTCGGGACAGCAATAACATAATGTGTTTTTACAGGAAGAATGTTTAGCAGGTATTTTGAATCTGGTACGGAGTTGGATTAAACAAAGTCCCCAACATGTGGTCTGGCTCAACTGCAAGGCAGCCTATGGCTACGAATACCTCTTCACTCACCTGAGCCAGGAATTTGGTCACAAGGTGTGGGATCGGTTGTTGTGGCATTCCTTCATAAAGTATGAAATACTTGGTTCAATAGTGATATCAAATTTGTCTATCAAATCTAAATTTCTCAAAATAAACTAATCTGTCTTAGGATCGCATATGCTATTCCCGGATTGTAATATATATTCAGATCTTTTTTTTCAAATGACTTTGTCAGTAGTAAAGTTAATTCAACTCATTAGACAAAAGTGCATGCCTTAGATGTTGCAATGAAGCCTGCAATATTGAAGGGAAATATAGCCATGCTGAAGATGTAGAAATGGCAATTACACAAATCAGATGTTTGATGTCACCTATTAAAAACAGTCTAACATCAAACATGCAAATTCAGTTTGAGCATTATACTTCCTTGCTACCCAAATGAACCTCGAAATATGTTTGTGTGTGTGGTAGGTGCACCTTGGATACCTGCAAATGTTTCAGAACATGCCTCGTATATTGGACCATGTGACTCGTGACAGCAATACACAGATCCACGCCTGTCGTTTTCCAAAGGTTCCTTAAAACACCACCACACTGTCAGCCTGATAAAACACTACATCTCCTTCAAAGCAAGCATGTTGATGTAGCCTACCTCATCAACTCACCCTTACAACGGTAGTTACATTACATTTGTCATCATACATTGTCGATCCACTGCTGGATAAAGGCATCCCCCAACTTTTTGCTGTTCCTTGTAGTCCTGCAATACCACAATCCAGCATCTGTACACGAACTCCTCTCATTACTCCATTTTTACGGTGACCACCGTTGCGGGTATGTTTTCTTCTTTGGTCGCTATTCCACAACCGATACGATCACTAACCATCATCATGACTGGCAGTGCATTGCGAACAAGCCATTTATACTTAATGGTCAGTGTCTTCAGTTCACATATTTCTGAAATGCATTACTCAATGTAACTCAAAGCATTAAACTTTAAAAATAGATCACCTGTTTGTTTCTTTTTGAGTCCCTATTTTTAATTCATATGGCAGGCAATGTCACCGATTAAGATATTCTTCAGATACATTTGTTTTATACTTTTCATGATCAAATTCATTTCTTCCAAGATTCCAAGATAAAACCAATTTTTAATTCTTGTGACAGATGCTTCAAATACACGTTATCGACAAGTATAAATTTGTCAACATACATTGTTACGACTGTTTGACAAATTCATTTTGCTGTGTGCAGGATGCTGGGCATTGTGAAGGACAACGCCTGCCATGCAGAGACAAAGCTACCAATGGAAAGCCACTTCGTATCATGACCATCAAACCTTCAACCATGTGGTTCACACACAGAAACAAGAAAACAAAAATCATCGTGCGGTGATATGACGTTTTCTTGCATCACCTAAAGGCAGCAGATATTTAGAGTTTAATAGACGTTTGATGTAATGTGCTTCTAACGAGAACAATACATTATCCCTTTCCCTTGTAGGACTGGGGAATCGTCGTACAGAGCATGCTTTTCCTTCCACTCTTCCTTCAGCGAGGTACACAATAGCCAGGTTGAAACCATGCAGGAAACATATGCCTACAGTAACTGAAATGCAACTGTCACTGTAAATTGGGCTTTGTGTTTTTTTTACAGATACAAGACTTCGTATCCTACATTAAGCCTGCCAACATTTTTCCAAATGTCATTCCAAATGGCAAAACTATAGAAGATATTAAAGACATGTAAGCATTGTGAAAGTAGTTTGGCAACAGCAGTTTTTTGTGCACAACAAAATATATATTCCACATAAAAATGCTGTAACGCAATACCATTATATTTCCTCTTTATCATCTTTACACTCTCAGACTACAACCGTATTGCCATCAAGAACCCAATTCTGCAGAGTCTGATTACCAGCCATTTGGATCGCTTGAGTGTGCAAAAAGATGCTTCAGTGATGCAGGTAAAATTTCTACTGTGCACACCCACAATATAATTGCAAAATTATGCTGTAAATTTATATTTGTAATGCTTGAAATATGTACAAGTCTTTGAAAGCCATGAGTTGATAGCTATATACTGTGGTACATTGAACAAAATCGGATTATAAATTATACTACTTTGCTTTGCAGAGAGTTGCCCCCCAGATCTTTTTAACGATACCCCACCACTGCCTTCCCGTCGAAAAAAAGTTGAGTCTGTTGATAAGGCTCCTTGCACAACATCCAGTGAACAAACAGACAGCACTGGAAGGGTGGAACATGCAACGTGTCATGGAACATCTACTAAGGAACACACATCTGTTGCCCAAAACAATCATGCTGGCTGCAAGGAGGCAAGTAGCAATATTACTATCAGTCACGAACCTACTTGGGGTGCATTCTTTGCCACCGGCGCTGCTTCTGGTATCCCTGAGAGTGACAATGGTTGCTGTCAATATGCAGATGAAATGGACAAGCCTGGCACTCCTATACTCTTTTCAGACTCTGAGACAGATGAGTGTGCAAGCAGCTGTAAACAGTGTTCCCAAGAATCTGATTCTACACACATTTCTGACGTGACGGACACAGAGCTTTTAAGTTCTCAAGACTTCAATTTCACTGGTGTTCATACTCCAACGGAAGGAACAACTTATGTGCAATCTCTCCATTTGGGATCACATTTGGATATTCCTATACAATGCAGTGCAATGACATCGCTTGATAAATCAGATACTGAAGACATCAAGTGTGGAGAAGTAGAAAAAATGTCCGAAGCTAAACAGTTGTGCACACAGAGAAACAGTCTAAAGGAAATATTGCCAGACGGAAATAGTCAAGGTGACGTTGAGCATGCAAACATCACCAGCAGAGAGTGTGTATGCGCGAAGACCTCTGTGCCACAAGACTCACAAGGATCATCAGACTTTGAAATCTCTGCAACACCAGAGACCCTTCCTCCGCCTGAACACGAATTAATAGCCATTTACTTAAATCTTGCAAATGGTCACACAGCTCATGAAAATGTGCTTTGAAAATTAATGTATTGGTTTTATAAATGTATAATAATGTATTTAATTGATTGCTTACCAAAACAGTTTTCGGGATAGCCATGTTGAGCACGTGTCCTCTCTCCTTTGCAACGTTTTCACATTGGAGGCATTTTCAGAGGTTGACTGAATGAACTGAGGATGGTGTTGTCCTGTCAGAGGTGGCTGCATTTCTATGGTCTTGTCATACTTTCTCTTCACAGATCCCTCCCTTCCCCCTCCAGTGTCTCCCAGGGTTCATTTTCTTTTCCCCTGTGATATCAAAGGTGGTTCACTTTCTTGCTTGAAATCCTTAACTGTTATCTGAATCCAATTTAACTTAATCCAATCCAACCTCGAAACTTAAATTGCATTCCTTCCATCTTTTGTCGTGTCAGCCGATTTGTTTTTACATGGCTGGATTGTTGGTTTTTAGATGTTCTGTTAAAATGCCTATTTCTACTGTTGTCTATAGCTAGCCACATTTTAACAGTAAGCAGCCATATTTGGCTGAATTTTATTCTCATGTTTGCAATTCGTGCGGTTTAGTGTCTTGTGAATCTCTTGCTTCACTTATTGTTGTTTAGGGAGGGGCCTTTGTGGAAGATTATAGCCAGTACACATATCTTTTCGAAATCGATTGTGTTATCTGTCTGCAGTGTGGTTTACCGTTAACGATTTCTCCATATGCAGCACACTGCAGCCTCGTGTTCCTCTTTGTGGAGATCGTTCTGCTGGCTTGGCAAATATTTTTTTTCATAATTGCTGCTTGGAAGTCAATACATACCTTCTGTTTGCAGTGTCTGTCAGTCAGTATCCTTGTATCTTCTTATGGACTATCAAGATGGTTTTATACTGTAGTTGAGATTTATGTTGCCCATGAGCCTTATTCTACGAAGGTCCTACATAACAATTTGGCAAAATATTTTATGGATTTGTTGATCGTGGATTAACTAAACCTTAAAGGCTCACATGTTCTGCTAAATGTTCCTAGGGGCACATTACGATTTTGGAAAAAAGCTTTTGTGGTGGCTGCCGATGAGCCACCTAAGATCCCTTTTAGAATTTAAATAGCTGCCTGAATGCAATTGCTAAAAGTTACAGGCGGTTCAAAGGTCTGCATATGCTCTTTGCTTTTTATTATGTAATAAGGGTCTCCAGTATATTCCTATTGCACAGTTAACGTTGTACTTGTCATTAATTTACTGGAATAATTCTTTGCAATACTGTTGTTTACAGTTATGGTTACAGTTTCATCGTTACACATTTTAATGCCATACATTCGTTGTATTACCTTCTTATTTTACACATTTGCATTGGTCAGGTCGAAAGTTTATTGTATAGCAGGAATCCCACATCCAGAGCCTAAGAGCTTACTGTATTTTATGCTGCAATAAACTTCTGTATGTTGCTGCTGGTCGAGATTCAACCATCAGAAAATAGCTTTCATGTGGATTGGAGAGGAGTTTGTTTCCTCTAACTATCCAGTTGTATTAGAAACAGGTACTTTTAATATGACGAAAACATATTGCTTCGTATTAAACGGACGTTCAATTTTTACTCAGTTAAAGGTATCACGTGAAACTACAGTATCACAATACTTGCACACTCGAGTACGCATTACCCCATTGCTTATAAAATGTAGTTTCCAAACGAGTCAGTATTCTATAGCCAACACATTAAATTTATTAAAGTTGTCATTCAAAAATGCAAAGTTCAACTCTTCAGTTATTCAATACTTACGGTACCCATCAAAAAATTCATGTTCTACTGAACATTTCACAGCAAATAAAACTTGAATAACAAGTGGTGCAAGTCCACAAAGATATTGCTGATGTACAGGACTTACGTTTGCAAAGGTAGAGCGATGATTAATGTCATAAAGTAGCATTCATTGCATATTCCAAGTTAGAAAAAAATGGAAACTTGTCATTGTGTTCATCCAATTGTTCCAATCTGTAAATTTGTCATTAATGCTCTTGATAGTTCACAAAATAGTGCTATCTTCAAACAAGAGCAAAACACGAGTTTAAATTTTTCGTGCCACTTCAGTTCAACATTTTTGACCCTAACATGAAGTCATGAGGTTAAAATCTTTACATCCCATCGACAAGGATCATTCCCACGACTATTTAGTTAAGCATCATATTAAGTAATTGGCTGGCAAGGCCATAAAATACAGGAAATGTCTTATAAAAATACAACACAAAAGCCAAGGCTGTTGATAGGAGTTCAAATGTAAATTTTAAAGCAATGGACGTAATTCGAAATGTGCTAACAAAATATTGTTTGGAAAAATAAACTTTTCCATAGCAATATTGTCTTCTTCAAAAGAGTAAATGCACTCATATGTATGCCTTTAAAAAGCACACACCACACCTTTGCCAGCATCTTCGAATAACCAGTGTGCTTCTGGAAAGTTCATTTTAAATCACGTTTGGTAACACGAAACAGTAAAAACCCACATTAACACATAGAATTGAAGGACTAACTTTGCATGCACAATGGGTTTTTTTTAGGTCATCCTCTAGTCAATTTAGCACGTACATAAACGTGCCAATTTATTACTGATTCAGCACACTTGTATGATCGAAAGCAATCCACATTTAACAACTGCATTTATTTTGCTGGTTGTTCCTACCGGATTGAGCCAGCGAAATGTACGAAATTGTTAAATGTTACAGATTGCTATCCAACATACGGGTGTGCTGAAACAGTACTACAGTAATACATTAGCAAATTTGTTAAAGAAAAAAACAATTGGCTGTCACGTGGAGCAAAGGATAGATCACATATTACTTAAGCAATCTGACCCAGAAATGAATAAGGACAATAAGTGAATAAATCCTGTATTAATTTCAATTAAATATAACAAGTGGAGTTTTCCTTTTATTTACAAAGCTGCATTATGTGGTGATAAGTTATATACCACACTGCCAATGAAGCTCATTGTTTGCATGATTAATTCCAACAAAGCAGAGGCCGTAACTTTCAGTATAAAAACTTTCGACACGTACTTGCACCACATTTACACGTAATGCGGGCTCTCTTCTTGGGACTGAAATTAGTTAAACGCTTTTCATTTTTAACTAACCCATTTGGAACTAACCCATTAGGTACTAGAGTGTTTAGAACCTGGCCACTTGAAATACTCCCATTTGGAATAGAACCACTGTAATCTGCTGAAATTGAACATGAAACATTGGCAGCAGGACCATTGCTTACTTGAGCATGCAAAGCCCGGCTAATGGAATCTGGGTATTTGTGCATGGAAAGTGGGCTAGTCTGAATTGGGCTATTGGAAACATCAGCCACATCTTCTGTAATTTCTGAAAAAGCAAAGCATATTATTAGACATGAATACAATATTTATATGCAAGTATACAGAGTGCAGAAAAAAGACGAGCTGATTTATATTTTGCCAAGCAGTAAAAAACATGTAATATATGCTTCATCCTGTACAGGGTTGCGGGGGGCTGGAGCCTATCCCGGTAGATGCAGGGTGCAAGGCGGGGCTATGCCCTGCGATGCCAGTACATCGCATGGCACTTTTATTGAGCAATTTACTCAGCAGGCCAATTAACCTAGGAAGCAGCATCTTTGGACGGTGTGAGGAAAACGGAGAACCTGGCAAAAGCTCACGTGGACAAGGGGAGAACAGCCAAAATTCTACACAGAAAGGCACCTGAGCTGGGAACCGAACCCAGACCCTTCTTGCTGCGAGGCAATAGCGCCATTCACTGCACCACCGCACAGCTATAGTAAACATTCATAACAATCTTTTCAATATGTATTTTGCCAATTCCTCTTCCATTAAATAACCACCAATGGGAAAAAATCATGTGGACAACTACAAATGTCATTTTCGGATTTGACAATGCTACTTTTTCCAACCAGAGGCCAAAGTAGAGAACAATCAGAAAAATAAGCAGGGAGCAATTGTAATAAGATCCAAAGTGCCACAAAAAAATGTGTAATGATGTAGGTTTTCACGGCTCGATGCATGATGATTGCTTCGAAAAGCTGCTCTCTCGGGACAGCCGCGTCGATGGCTCTCTCTCCTCTCCTCGCGACGTTTCGCCTCACACGTTGGAGGCATCCTCAGGCGAAGCCTGAGGATGCCTCCAACGTGTGGCATCCTCAAGCTTCGCATCCTCAGGCTTCGCCTGAGGATGCCATCGACGCGGCTGTCCCGAGAGAGCAGCTTTTCGAAGCAATCATCACAAAAAAATGTGACAAAAGTTTGTTTTAAAGATATATGCGATTCCTTGTCAGATTGCAAATCTCAAGGCATGCTGCAGTAGTTGACAAGGGTTGGGTTGCAATCATTCCAGCTGCATCAGCCAAGCAAATGCAGGGAGTACTACCCCATGCAATACAGCGGACACAACACCATTGCTGTGTGCACTCAAGGCATTCTGATGCTGATGTACGTATATTTATATTAATGCTTATTATATTGTAATGATGTAGGTTGAATATTCGCATTCATTTTGTTCACATTTCATATCACAAATAAGATTTCTTGTAATCCATTATGTTTGACGTTTCTGAAATTGGTAATCCAGGTACCGATGATGTACGAGTGTTCCTGGTGACTTGAGTTATTTTCTAACTTGACAAAATTTTGTCTAGAATAATATCACATGTACTCATTCTAAACTTAGGCCCCAGACTAATACCAGACAGCAGTTCCAAAACTTAAGTGTAAGCAGCTCACCTTTGATGTTGTAGTCAAATGTCAGCTCTTCCCCAACTTTTAAGTCCTCCATGGCAAAGAATGCAATACGTGGTTGACTGAGGTCCTGGTTATCTATGAAAGTGCTGTAAACCTGCAGATTTGGCTCACACTGCACACAACCGCAAAGGACAGTCAAGTAGTAATCAAGTATAATAACTTACAGTCCTTGGTCAATCAGTTACTGGATTGATGAAAGCCTTCCCACCTATATCACCCAAGGAGGTTGAGCACTCACAGCTGTTACAGGTGGTTGTAAATGCAGTGCTGAGACCTCAAATGACTGGAGCTAGGTTGTGATAATGCTTATTTTACACCACACACAGGAAACAAATGTGGATGTTCATCACTGGAAGCCCATCAAGCTCAATCGAAGGCAAAATCTCACAACCACTTAGTAATATGCACTATTAAAAATTCAATAATTCTTGTAACCTAAGGAAATGAGCTGTGTAAAGTTACAAACACAACTGTCGATTTAGCCCCATGTGGCTAACTGTGGACAGCAGAAGGCAGTGAGGATAATACTTGAATAGGTGTGTTCCATGCTAAATCTATGCTCCCTGCCTTCAAGTCCCACGGACAAGCATCATATATGGTTAAAATAACTCCCACGATAAACAATGCAGTGGATTGATGAAAGGGCTGTACATGTATTGGCCGTGTCAATCCATAGTTCTCCAAACCAAATTCAAGTGAAAGTTTCTAAGTATGTCTGCTACATACACGAGTCCAACTTCGCCTTTGAAAAATGCGTATGAGCATACCTCTTATAGCACTCCTATTAACGGAGTGCTATAGGAAATAGCACTATTAGGTCATTGGTTCCAATGGGAATGCATTTCAACGGCACTATTTTATATGTACGAGCGATGAGGGCTTCAATGGGGTATCAATATTAGGCTTAAAATGACGCTGTACACCTCATAAATGTATTAAAGCATTTCAGAAGCAAAAATATAACATTTTAAATGATGTAAAAACATCACTAAGTTACACTCACCAGTACATTCTGTCAAGAGCTAGCGTAACATTAACAGCCGTCTGCCACTGTTCATACTACACCCCTACATTTCAGTATCCACACTGATGCCTTTCCTTGACTGTTAGGCACATTACCAGCATTATCACTTGTCATCCTCTTCAGAGACATTAAGGGTAATAAAAAAATCAAAATAAAGCAAAATCACTTACCAAAGGTCGAAAAAACACATGTTCCGTGGGAACAATTCAACAGTAGCGGTTAAAAGCAAGCGCCAATTGGCTCAAGGTCAATGTCTTACTAATGTGAAATATGAATTACAAATACATGGAATGTGCAAACAGTTCCGATAAACCACGCCCAAAGAACATTGCTTGCAAAAGAGGGGGCACTGCGCGTGCCGTTTGTTCTTGCACAGGAATTGTGAACGTATGAGTTTCGAGTGCAAATATCTCTCGGGGACAAAAAGCGTACGGAGCAAAACAGCGTTATAATAAAATAATGCTATGACAAGTATGCCTCTACTTTTCAAAAGAGATCGATACAATTTACCAAGTGACACTGATCATTTTCTCATCTAGTAAAATCCAACGCTGTAAAAAATGTATAACAGATAAGAACTAAATTCTCAGCATGTTTAAATATACACCAAACTCTTTTAAGATGACACCAGAAAAAAGCCCGTTCGTACACTGTGGTTGACAAAGTGGGAGATGTTGCCGTAGAAGGTTGCGTCGACGGTGTAGTCATCCTTGCAAAAGTCAAGGTCGAAGAGGTAGGTTGTTCCTCCCCTATCGTAGATCATGCCACGCCGTTCAGCCTCCTCCGTGAGGATGAGCTCCACGCAAAAACACATACAAACACCAACAATTGACAATTAAAATTCAAGACTCCAACAAAAGACATTTTTTTTTGTTAAAAGGATAAACAGTAAACTTGCAGACCTACAACTACTTGCTTATGGTACTGCTGGCATAAGGGTCTGTACTAAAAGCTCACGAGGTCCGACAGATGGTGTTGTGCCTACTCTTATTTCAACATTTTTGAAGAGGTGCGAGAACCCACACGGTACGATTTTCCCCACTACACACAACCTGACCTTGACCACAGTATATGGTTGGGTGTACAGAAGTGGTGGTAGAAACTTGCAACATGTTTCAACTGATTCATTGAGAGGTCGAATCAAACTGGTAAACTTTATAATACATACCCAATGTATTCGTCGTTGCACTCACAGTAGCATTCCTGGAATGTATATTCTAATATTATTTGTTCCTACTATAAAAAGTGTCATTGTCAAATATGCATTCCATCCATACATGAGCCTGATGAGGACTCCAACGTGGGCAGTGGAGTGTCGCGACAAAGAGAGAAGGAACCCTCGACACAGCTATCCCAAAACAACAGCTGTTGGGAGACATTCTCATACATTGAGCCTTAACAAGGGGCGGCGCGGTGGCCCAGTGGTTAGCGCTGACGCCTCACAGCAAGAAGGTCCCGGGTTCGAATCTCTCGGCTCGGATGCATTTCTGTGTGGAGTTTGCATGCTCTCCCCGTGTCCGCGTGGGTTTTCGCCGGGTACTCCGGTTTCCTCCCACAGTCTAAAAGCATGCTCCTGGATAGGTTGATTGGCTCAGACTAAAATTGTCCCGCATTGCCCGGCGATGGACTGGCGTCCCGTCGTCGGGTGTATTCCTGCCTTACGCCCTGTGTTTCCGGGATAGGCTCCGGCTCACCGTGACCTTATATAGGATTAAGCGGTTTCAGATAATGAGATGAGATGAGCCTTAACAACCTACATCCTTACATTTCCTCCATTCATGAAAATATATATGTTGGTGTATATCAAGCTTCATGATGACCTCACCTACCTCTCCCATGTACTCCATCACAAAGCTGTTCTTCTTGATGTACTGCATAGTTTTCACTCCCCAGCCACGGCCGTTATCCGTGCGGAAGATGCAGAGTTGGTAGCGGATGCCCTTTTGCACAACTCGGTTCTTGCACTCGGGCCCACACTGGCACAGAGAGTTGCATTCGTAGATTGGTGTGCCCGGCTTCACTTTCACACTTCCGAACTTACTGTAGGCAAAGTTGGTAAAATTTATTGCAGGGCAGCAGCATCCATTCCCCCGTTCTGAGAAGCAGTCCACGCAGCTGCAACCAACCACAGGTTCCTTGGCCAAGATGACACCATCCATTGGCCGGTACTCATTGATGTATATGAACGATGTCGGGGGACCCTCGAGGTCGACTGTATTTTCCACAAGAATGAGAGCGCTGTGATTCTTCTTCCGGTTTAGGTCTGCCTGCCAGGCAGCTAGTTGTACCCTCTGCCTACCCTTACATTTCAGATACTCGGCCACTTCTGGTTTAAGCCTCTTGCGTTCCTTTTGGTACTTGCGATTTTTCAATTTACATTGCCTGATTAACTCCTTTTCCATGTCTCTTTGGAAGACTTTTAGCAGGTCTTTACAACGAAGATCTCTGCGCAAAATCCAGGAATTTTCAGACTCGGGGTATCCTTTCCATTTCACAAAGTAGAACTCCTTATCCTAAAAATGATAATTACAGTATGATGGTTAAATGTGTTGTGTGCCATTTAAAAATGTCAATAACAATTAATTTCTACTGTGCTAAAGCTTTTGCTATATTGTATTGTGCCAACTCAAATAAAATTATAGTGTGCATCGGTGCAAATTTTCTGTACACATGGTGGAAATGCGTAGCAAGTGTGCATCACCAACCTGTCTTTTTTTGTAGTTACATAAGTATTCCACTTCATAGTGGTCAACATTGTATTTGGTGATGTCAAGAGCAGCACACTTGAGCGTGTCCTCCCTGCAGATCTCCGACAAGCGATCCAAGCTCTCCAAACATGGCACAAGCAACTCTGAAAAGGTACGTGTAACCTCGACTAGCACTTTCACGAAATGTTACAATACGATATAATGTAATAAATTACAACAACTTTGCTGTACTTGCAATAGAAATATAACTGCTTAAAAGTTCTTCAATTAGTTAACTCACACGTCTTTTAGAAAATGGATCTCGAGCTGGGCACATTTTTCAAATATGTCCATTAATCCACGAAAAAATTTAATCGACTACGTTGTGGTTGATTAACCTGGAATCCTTTGAAAATGGCAGTGATCTGGAGATCGTGCTGAAGGTAGGAAACCATCACTAGCATAGTGCCCGGTGTGATGCAATCGATGCAAATTACATAACCGAGCGTCTTGTTGCCGACCTGGCGTGGAATTTACGCACGTTACAAACTGTATTATTATTACTTCGTCTCCAGCGGCATATGGGTGAACAGGCAAGACTTTTAAAACTATTTGTATCTTATGAGTCGATAAAAACTAGCAATCAATGAATTATGCAACCTACTTAAAATTGCACCCTTATAATCATTTGCGCTGGAGGCACATACTGTCAGTTGACAAATCTAATAGCTATGCCATATAATTGCCATGCTGCGAAAAACTGAAAAAAATATTTTGCAAAGCACTACTTTAATGGACAATAGATACTCTGTTGATAACGTTGATGTATTTCATTGCATGTTCTCTAAACCTTAAGTTAAATGGGCAAAGTTAATATATTTTGCAAAACGAGTGACATATCATAGTATTGTCATTATGGCAACCATAATCTTTACCCCAAGTTCCCCTGTTACAACCCACTTATTACACAGGCTATGTTATCAACAGGGACACTCCACCCCAAGGACAAACATCTTGGGCAAATCAAGTTAAAGCAAATTAAAATTTTGCAAATTACTACATCATATATTCATACCTGATAGAGTGATGGCAGTGGTTAGCACACTGTAAGATGAACCAGTGACATGAGATGAGCAAACTATCGTAAATTAAACTGGAATTCCTGCAGGGAGTTGGCTGTCAACATAAACAAATGTCACTTAAATCAGGAAGAACGTTGGTGAACACAGTGGAACACCACGGATGTCAGTAATAAAGGCCTCGTTCGAGAGTCAAACAGCACACCTCTTTAGACAATATCCCAATACATGGGTGTAGTATCACCAATATCAGAACATTCTACAGTGTAATATGCCACATCTCCTTGACAAAAGTCAAATTAACGCAGAGCGATTATGGCCAAACTATGGGCCACAGAGAAAGCCACTTATCTACAATCTTTCAATGGAGCATCAAAACTACACCAAAAAGTCAATCATAGACTAGCAGACCTCCACAGTGACATTTATCTCCTGATGATAAGGGTAGCTTATGGTGGAAGGAATAACGTTCAATATAAAATCACTACTAGCCCTGTCAAAGTGTAGGACAGGCACAAACACCAAATGCTATTCGTGCAAAAAAGTATATTTCCGCCAAAAGCTGTTAGTGGCAACGGACATATCCACCGTTCCTATTTCCTTACAAATTTGCCCAAACCTCACTGACCTGGTAAGTAAATAACAGATAGAAAACGCCTACATGATGAAATATAGCATGGGGGAGGGCACGGCCTAATTTAACCAACGCTAAATTTGAATAGCTTGGAAACAAAGTATCTCATATATTTCCATATACAGTACAACCATTCTTTCGGGGGTTTTATTTCAATTTTATTGAGTGTACATGCCGCTCAAAATGATGGTAACCTGCGTGAGAAACAAGAGACAAAGCATGACATGGAGATAAATAGTGACACAGGGAGAGAAGGCAACAAGGCTGGAGAGACAGAGCTGTAAAAAAAATAAGGGACATTACCCGTTTTATGGTAATAATACAGTGTTAAGATGTTAAAACACTAACTAGACACCTTTCGTGGAGTGTCCGGTTTGCAAAAACCAAACACATGTACAAAAATGCAAACAAAATGCTTTGATAATGTCTGCATTGTCCTTTTAACGGATTGGTCCACACTAGAGAGGGCTTCCTTTGGTCTCTGTTAGCCAAATGTTGCCAAAAGGCAATCAGCTAAGGACAACGCAATATCAATGTTATAGATACTTTTTGACTTGGGTTGAGCAGCTTAGGGGCTCATCCCGAGCAATGATTAGTTAGTGTTTTAATATCTATTGTATTATTGCCAGAAAACGAGTAAAGCCTTTTCTTTTTTTTTCATCTGTATGCTGGCTAAAGCAACCATAGATGAGAGCTATCTATTATTACAGCAGAAAGTACCCGGTGTGCTTGCAAGCTCTGGATGTGGGATTGCTGTGATACAAAAAACCTGCGAAAATTACCAACGCAATGACGCATACAAGGAAATGGCAAATACGCATGGAGCAAAAATGTCAAAAATATATTAACGCTAACCGTAACCATAAAAACAATCAGTAACACTAAGATTGCACAAATAAGCACTCACAACACCAAAGATGAAATCTCAACTGAAATCACAAGTAAACAGCAACACTCAAGATTGCACAGTACAATGAAATAATAAACAAAAGTTAAACGATTCAGGAGTGGAATGGGAGAAATAATTTAAGTTATCTAGCACAATTAAAGGGGAATATGCAACCATTAAAAATTACCAGTTAATTTATGTAAACACACCTGAGACTAAATGTGTAAAATAAATGGGATCTACGGTAACTCAAAGACTAAGTTAGTCGCACTCTCGGTCCGGGAGAGGTTAAACAGTTCAATCCACTTCACACCATTTGCACGACTGACATTTCACGAGCGTGCCGTGCATACCGTCCGTGCAGATATGCCGATAATAACTTCGTATGAACGAGAAGACACCGAGCATTATAAACTGGAAATGCATGCGAATAGCGTGGTACTAGTAACAGGATGTTTCACACTGATAATTTTGCATTTTTAATTTACAGCTGAAAGTCAGATCATATTTTACATGTGGTTCTGCAACTATGTGTATATTAGAAAAAACTAAAAAAACATTACTGTTGCCGATTTTCCGTTCTAATGTTGTTGCTGGCGTTGCGTTCTCCCAGCAGCTCTGTGCAGCGCTTTGTGACCCTCGGGTGAAAAGCGCTCTCTAAAATGCAATTAGTCTTGCATTGCGGAAGTTCTGCCATACTCGAGGTTACGACAACGGATACGTTTTGCCAATTAACGTATGCGTCGACGCGTAGCAGTATTAAAGATGCACTGCATCGTGCCACCGGTTGTGAACGATAATAAAGAGACATTGCGCGAGGATTTTAATTGCGTGATTAAAGCACTGGGGCCTCCAGTCACCTTCTTTAAAAAAAAACCCCGCACCAGTCAAATGCAACGAACACAAGTTACCAATGAAGCTCACGCGCTAATCCGCTGACCATTCTAAAAGGTGCTTGGTTGAAACGTTGCCCGACACGTGGAAATATTATTTAAAAATAAATACAAGCCTCCTGCACAAGCTTCCTTTCAATCGGCCAACAAACCCGGGCTCGCAGCCACCGCGCGCCATTAAACCGTGACAAAACCCCTGCGAGGCGCCTCGGCATCGTCTCGCAAAGCTCACGACAGAAACGCACGCTCCTTTAAAACAAAAAAAACAAACACAAAAATAAACGAAAGGACGACATTTCGTCTCGCACATTCACCGGCGACGACCGCAGCGCCCAGGGCGCGCCGGCTCACTTACTCCGCTTAGGCCCGAGGTCCATGCGAGCGGCCGAACGCGGGCGGCCCTGCGCCTCGCCTACGCCTCCTCCTCCTCCTCTTCCTGCTCTCGCCTCCTCCTCGTCTCCCGGCGCGGGTCCCTCACCTGAACAAACACCGCCGCCGCCGCCACTATTAATCAATGCATTGCCCGCCGCCGGCACAGCCGTCGCGACCGAGGACCGAGGAACGTGGAATCGGCACCCGCTTACTTTTCGCACCCTCTGTCATTTTCCCGCGGAGCAGCGCTGCGCGCGCTCCCATTGGACGCCGCCGCGGGCCACGTGGGCGCCGTGGAGTCGGCGCCGGACCGCCGCCGCCGCGGCCCCGGCGCCGTAACGTCGACACGACCCGCTCCAGTGCGCTTGTGCTGCCGTGCAGAGAAATCGCCGGCTCTGCCGGCGATGCCTCTGCCCGGTCGTCGAAAGGGACGGAGCTGCTTTTTTTTTCTCCCGGCAGAGGGCGCAAGACCCGGGGGGGGGGGGCTATACCCAGGATGCGACGCCAGTACAGCGCAGGGGGCGCTGGAGGGAGAGATTTACTCAGCAGGGCAAGTAAACCTAGGCAGCAGCGCTCTTTTGGACGGCGGCAGGAAACCGGAGCACCCGGCGAAAACACACGAACGCAATAAACTTGCGTCCCAGTATGGGTACAGCCCTTCCTTGCGACTTGTCTGCCGGGATAGGCTTCGGTCCCCCGCGACCCTGTTCAGAATTAAGCTGGTATTGATGATGAGTACTGCTAACGACGATCAGCCTGTAAATAATCTGCCTTGGTCGACAGGCAGCTAAGTTAATTACCTAACATTGATTGACGTTGGTGCAATACGGTATTTCATATTTCTAATGTGACTGTTGAACATACCTTGGGTCTCTTGAGATCTAATAATGAATTTAAACCTCAGCATGTTCCCCAATAGTTTGTGTCTGCTGGGGCACCACTAAGGCAGCATACCAACATATTATACAGGTGCGTTTTAATTTACAACCGGTTACACAATATTCAAAAATGTAGGATAGTGACCCTTTTTTCAGATTTTAGCCGTTCTCTCCACGGCTCAGATTTGTAACAAAAAATAATGATTTGCCGTTCATGTCGTTGTTGTTGCTGACGTGCCGTTCTCTCCACAGCTCTGTGCAGCGCTTTGTGACCCTCGGGTGAAGAGCGTTCTCGAAGTGCAATTATTATCATTACCTACAACATAGATCCCGTCCGCTTATGACGCAGCCCGCCAATTTCCCTTCCAGAGTCGAACACGTGGCCAGCAAGGTTTAAAACGAATCTAAAATCCCAGTCATCACGAACTCTACGCATCAGATGCGGGCAGTTCTCCATCAATTCGTATCGCGGGTATTACAGAACGAGAGGCACAGAACAGATAAACATGCAGGCGAAGCAAGTGTAAAATGTGAGCACGGACTCATTAATATGCACAATGCATAGCAATAATGTCTGCGTGGGCTAAAGCAATTTATCCACCGCCTGAAAATCACTTAAATTTCCTTTTCATACGGTGTTGCGTAGGGCGGCGCGGTGGCCCAGTGGTTAGCGCTGTCGCCTCACAGCAAGAAGGTCCCGGGTTCGAATCTCTCGGCTCGGGTGCCTGTGTGGAGTTTGCATGCTCTCCCCGTGTCCGCGTGGGTTTTCGCCGGGCACTCCGGTTTCCTCCCACAGTCCAAAAAGCATGCTGCTACATAGGTTGATTGGCTCGCAGGCTAAATTGCCCCGCAGTGCCCGGCGATGGACTGGCGTCCCATCGTTGGTATATCCTTGCCTTGCGCCGTGTCTGCCGGGATAGGCTCCGGCTTCACCGTGACCCTGTATAGGACTAAGCGGTTTCAGACAATGAGATGAGATGACGGTGTTGCGTTGTTTGTCGAATTGCACGGATGCTGCATCCAGAGCTTGCAAGCTCAATGGGTATTTTCCGAGGTAATAAACATCTTGCATGTGAAAGCGTTTGGAAACAGTAGCCTTCAATCAAAAACCTGATTATCAGGCTAAGAATTACTCGAAGACTTACTCTTAGAAGCCTGATAATCAGGTTTTTGAAGTAGAAATGTAGCCCTTTTGATCGATGATCCGAGTCAATTGACATCTTTGTAGTCGTTCAGTCGCCTTATTTGCAACCGATAAAACATCCGTCAGTAACGCTAAACTAAGGCATATTTATGGGTACCTTTTTGCCAGGCAATTATGCAGGTGTTAAAATCTTTACACCTGCATAATCGCCAGATACGGTAAAACCTGTTGTAATCTTATATAAGGCATATTTGTTGCAGTTAGATTATTAGATGTTCCATTTCCGACAAAGTATTTAATAGACCCATTTAATATACTGTATTATGCCCTCAAAAGCATAGGGATTGAATGTCTAATGGAAGTAACGGAACATTTGAGAAACACGTGTTGACATGTAGTGCATTTGCTAAAACTGGTTCGATTCTAAAGCATTCAATATTTAAACTCAATCACTGAAGATTTGTTGAGGCTTAATTTCAATAATAAAGTTTGCACACCATCAATATCACTTTGACTGTGGCAGTCTCTGCAGTCAAAGCTATTGTCAGTTAACATGTTTAAATAGTATTGTTAGAGCGAAGGTGGATGATGGTTTGACCTGAGCAGACGTTAAGCTATTTATTTTATTTCAAACTGGCAATGGAAAAGGTAGTATGTCCTTTGAAAAGAGGGCCCACAAACGTGTTGATATTGAGGGGACGTTCAGTAAAATTAAACCAACGCACTCCGTGACAAGCAACTGCACGCAGCTATATACCGTGACCCGCGTTTATATTTTCAAAACAAAAGCACTCTTTAAGTTAAAACTTACTTCATGGGATGTACCGCTCATGGAGTGGCTACTGTTATTATTTAATCATTATTATTAGCCTTACTTGTACGTTGGGCGTGTGCAGTTCAATACATCACAGCAGACGCGTGAGGCACGCACCTAAAATGGCTATCAATGTGTTCAATGCACAATAAAACTCAGATATTTATTAGACATACCTTATAACATGATAATGTTAAAATAGAGAAAAAATAAAAGGCACACACTAAGACTCAAAACCAAAGCTTGCAAAAAATGCGGAAATGAAATAACTGTTATACACAAAGTCACTACACACAGTGTATATAGAAGCACCATTACGTGCTTTCCAACTTCTACCATTACTGAAGTGATATAATTTTGTTGGATGTTGTAAAATTAAAACAAGCAGTCGTGTACGAGACCTGTGGAAAGTTGAGGTAAAGCTTCATGATCGCATATCAATGACAGGATGGAACATTTATTTAAGTACATCATGTAAACTGTCATGTGCATATTTTTTTAAAGAGTTGACCATTACCAAGCAATCTTAATTTGTTCATTCATAGTAGGGTGACAATGCTGATAAATAAATCTACATGAAAGTGTAACTTTTTTGTTACATAAATGCCCTGTCGTTTAACTCAAAATTAAACAAGTTTGTTGGCTTTAAAGTCTTATTTTCTTAAGTAAATACACATTGCAATTGTCAGGATTTAAAACAGCCGTGGTCGCAACGTTTTTGTAAGCATAACTTACATGCATGGCACTTTTTAATGTCTATGTCATTTTAAAGCAATTGATTTTAGGAGTAAATACATGTACATTTTACAAAATATACTGTTAGAAATGTAGAGCTGTAAAATGTACTGATATGTAATAAGTTTATTTAGCAAAAAAATTATCACTCCGTCATTTAAAAAGTCACCGAGTACAATATTACATGAAGCATCCGGCCCACACAGCATTACTCTTACAGATATTTTGTTATATCTGCGTATTTTCAAACACTAATTACTGTTTTTCTGTGACCTGCTTCCTATACAATGTGTAAATGTGTGTTTTTTGTCTGAAGATATTTTTGCTCAAATATGTAAATTATTTTTGTTTCCATGCACGCTGGAAAATATTCCTAACAAAAACATATTCGCTGAGCAGACCAACAACTCGTAGTAGGTGAGCCTACTAATTCAAGTTTTATTTTAACGTATACAAAATCAAATGTTCCTTAACTTATGCTACACTAAAATCCTCAAGGCATCACATCATGAAGCTGCTTCCACTGTGATGGTTTCAGATTTTCCACTCAGCTGGTCTGTGCAGGTGATCAGCAGTGATCCATCCCTGTGAATAAATAAAAATAAACCATTATGCAAGAAAGCGTTCAATATCGAAACGTGTAACTGGTACTATAGTACTTGTTATTCACACAACTGCCAGTGGAAGGGCCTCCACACTGAGAGTGTTGTGACCTTGGAATCGATAGGAACACCCATACACACACACGTGTTATTACAATCGACTGTGTGGTGTACCCTCCCCATTTATTTTGCCGGGAGGACAGACACGGTCAGACTTTACAAATGTTGCAACTGTTTAAACGGACACGTCAGGACGTCAAAACGACATGTCCAATGTTTGCTAACTATTGTACCATTCAGCATCATTATATACTCGACGCCAGAAATATGACGTGTGATGGTTAGAATTAAATTATGCTGATGTTGAGCACAGCTACTGCATGGCACGAAAGAGGAAGCATTGTATCAATAATCTTAGCATGAGAGCTCTGGAAAAACATGCACTTCCTAAGCCAATAATATAAATTCATGACGTGATAAAACTAACCCAGATATAACAGTAGGAAAACAAAGTTTTACTTAAACTTCTTGTGATGGTTCATCTGAAAGGCCTTACAAAATTATTTTGTAGGACCTCACAGCAACAATATATGAATATTCAAAGTGTTAATTTTCCTAACCTCTTCATAGTGAACACAGTTGAGATGTCACGCAATCCATTCTCTTGTTGCTGAAGGTCTTTTAATACGACCTGCACAAATGGCAAAAAAACAACCAACTTTGTGAGTGAAATACGCAAATAGAATAAATATTACAACAAAACAACTTCATTAAAGTGGTGTTCCTGCTTGCTTCGAAATCTACATATATTCTGCAAAACTTATAGAACTAGAATCCACCAAGTCTCAAGGTTATGATTCACGTGCGCCCTGCATTGTAATGCCTGTGCAAATTGCTTTAAAACAGTGTTTCAAATGTAGAAGGAAACCAGCCTAGACTAACCCATATGAATCATAAATAAAAAAATTAAGGATATTGCTTTGAGAGGCTCCTCCAAGCCTTCAGCCATTGGCTGGAATTTAAATAACCATGCAAGCCTTTATGATAAAATAAACACACACTCTACCCTTTTTTGGCAAGAATGCATGTATTAAGATGTTGAAACACCAAGAAGGCACCTTCAAAAATGCGTTGGCTACTGCTCAGCACGATTCACATGGGAGAAAGCAGATCGTTGCTATAAGCGGAGGGTGCTGCTCACCTGAGCCAGGTGAACTCCTTCCAAAGAGGTGCCCTTTGCAACCCCTTCGTACACGTCCATGAGCACCGAGGGCAGCGTGCCGGGTGCCTGGAACACGTGCTGGCGGCGAGCGGGCAGCGGCGTGCCGACTGGAAACACCACCGTGTAGCAGTCCTGTCCTAACTCGTCCTGCTCCTGTCGCATCCCAGATTCCAGGTAATGGGATTCAAACACATCTGATATTTACATATATTTTTTTTTTTCACAAAGTAGGGCCCACCCAAACACGCTTCCAACTGTCATCTGATTGACGGAAACGCCTGACTAACTTACCCCCTTAATTGAGCTGATTAACCTCGAGCGTCACATACAATAATATGAATGTTGGATCATTTTGCTGAATAAAAAACCTAAATTTGATTTTTGTACACCGTGTGTTCAATCAGATTCTCGTCTATTATTATAACGCAAGATGAAGTTCTAATCACATACTATGTCAAACCTATGCCAAAATACATACAATTCTGAAGGGGTTTACAAACTTTTTCTCACCACTGTATAAATCCGGGCGGTGGGAAGTGCGCATGCATCACCTTAACGAGAATGTCGAGCGAGGCACACTCAATGGAGAGTGCCTCGGAGTCGAACCGCACCGCATCGCGGCCCAGCAGAATCCCAGCCTCGGCGGCCGCGCCGATCGCGATCACCTCGTCCACAGGAATGCTGCACAAAAGCTCTGAACCCTGCATCACAGCGGCAAAATCAGAAGGCAACGTTCACGATCTCGCTGGCGGTTCAGATCGACCGATATCTAGGACATCTTGGATTGGCTGGTTGCTTTCCAATGGTGGGGGTATGAGAACAGCATTTTACGGTCGGATGTGTTCCTGACGCCAACGCCCTTCAGTTGGAGGTTTTTCAGGCAGTTACTTGTACGGAACCTCTGCGCAGACCTGTTCACCGACGAATACCCTCGCAGAAGCGTTGGACTCCCTGTGTCATAGCTATGCAACATAGGAATGATGTCTCAAACGTAGTTGGCAAAAAGTCATAGGGAAGATAACCGTTTAACACGATTATTTTCTGAAAGTGCAGCTCTTAACACCAATTCTCATGGATCGAGATGTGAAACTCGACATGAATACACTGTTGAGTTGGGTTGCCATGATAACGTTTGTCACCATATGGTACGATATTAAATTGGGAAAACATGATGATTTTTCTTAGCAGCATTCTTGGCATTGAACTGGGAGAGAAAAACCGGGTCACGTGAATTTGAAAACATACATTGCTAATGTAATTCAAATATAAGAAACGTAAGTATGGCCAAAACACATCGCTAGAGAGTATGTTCGATAATCATAAGTATCAGCCAATGCATGGAACTTCTGAGAACGGTGGATGGGGGTATTACTACATCAAAGGGTGGTAAAAAATAGTGGAAACTTGGGGATTGTTTCTTCCAGCAGTGGATTGACCATGGCTGATAATAATTGCGATATCAGTTTCCCAAAACTTTGTCATTGTAATTCACGTTATTATATTTTTTGTGCATTTCTTTGTATCTTCAGTATATATCGAGATTATTTACAAGATCTTCAATTGCAGGTCATGTAGCTTCATTCCAATCAGAATAATCTATCACGCTTAAAATGTGCAGGCTGTCAGTTACAATCACAATAGCGACATTAAGTGCCACAACGATGATGTCATAAGGCATCGACCAATCAGAAGACAGAGCTAAGGAAAAATAAAAAGCAAGAGATTATAACTGCCCTGTAATCTATTTGTCAAAATCATAAAAGGAAAATCTCATCTCATCTCATTATCTGAAACCGCTTAATCCTATATAGGGTCACGGTGAGCCAGAGCCTATCCCGGAAACACAGGGCGTAAGGCAGGAATACACCCGACGACGGGACGCTAGTCCATCGCCAGAAAAGGAAAATGTAGAACACTAGATATATTATACTATCGCCGTATCTGAGTAACTCTCTATTGAGGAAGGCAGTGGTGACAAGTGTTGCGCTGACAAGTACCGCAAACTG
>JAZEWT010000024.1:5247061-5303076 GCA_036362905.1 Mordacia mordax | reverse complement strand
CGGAGTGCCCGGCGAAAACCCACGCGGACACGGGGAGAGAAGCTCGCAAACTCCACACAGAGCAGTGCCCGAGCCGAGATTGGAACCCGGGATCTTCTTGCTGTGAGGAGGAGGCGACAGCGCCACCCACTGGGGGCCACCACCGTGCCGCCCTGAACACTGCAGTCAGTTTGTATTTAAGCTGGGAGGAATCCTTGAACTCTATGTCTGTTTAAGTTATCCAGCGGGGAGGGGAAAGCAAGTTACGCCATCTCCAAAACAACGTTATTGCTGATGTGCCGTTTCTCTCCGCAGCTCTGTGCAGCGCTTTGTGACCCTAGGGTGAAAGGCGCTATAGAAATGCAATTATTATTATTATCAAACCACCGGGGATAATTTAGTCCGGACAACCCACCTGCAGCAAGCGCTTTTACATGTCCTCGCAGGTGTGTTTTATTTTATGTTTAACGAAAGCCTATTGGACGAATGGAATAATATTTATGGACCATTCTAGGTTCCAAAATCTATTTCGATGCTCATCGCGCAGGGCTTCTAAACCTTTTGTGCGTAATAATAATAATTGCATTTATAGAGCTCGTTTCACCCAAGGGCCACAAAGCGCTGCACAGAGCTGCGGAGAGAACGCACATCAAACGACATTACAATTGAAAATTAGCAAAACATTTTGGGGTTTTGGGGTTCAAGGTCGTTGTTATTGGCGTGCCGTTCTCCCCGTAGCTCTGTGCAGCGCTTTGTGACCCTCGGGGGAAAGCGCTATAAAAATGCAATTCTTATTATTATTAAGTGGCCCACTTGGTTATGGTCTGGACGCAACGCAAGACGATGCATCGATTGAGTTTGTCGGTCATGAAATACGTTCAGAACTTTTTTGGAAAGTAGTATATTACTGGACTCGAGAACTGTCAAATAGTATTCCATTTCCAGTGTCATATAGAAGCAATGTTTGAGAAAGGAAAATGTTGGTTTCCGCTACAGAAACAAGCATTAGTTTCCTCTGCGTTTCAGACTGGACATTGCCAAAACTACCATTCTCCATAGCTCTGACTTGTGTCATATCAAACTGGTGTCAGAGATGATCCTCGAACGCTTGATCTCTCCGTAACTCACAGCACTTCATTGGGCACTGAATGCTCCAAACAGGGAGCGCCTGCAATCTGCCCTTGATCGCAAACTCCTTGACTCGGAAAGTCAATAGGCGTAATTAATCCTCATTTTATTCCAATAACAAATGAATTTCAGCACTTACCTCCGTGACCGCCTTTCACTCATGGTCCTTATCACGTTGCCTTCGATGATCATCTCGACTCCTAGATGCGCCCAGTGAGACCTTGCGTTGTTCCCCCCCACACACACACACACTTTTGCAACAAGTTTGCCTTTGCGATTTCGTATTAAAGGTCTTCTTTTACCGGACCGTGTGAAGCGAACCCGAATCAAGTGGTTGCTATATTTCTGCATTACCTGTGTTTTTTGTATAGTGCTTGATGTTGTAAATACAAAACAGCCTAAGTTATAACAACGCACATCATCATTATCAATACCCGATGAATCCTGTACAGGGTCGCGGGAGGGCCGGAGCCTATCCCGACAGACACAGGGCGCAAGGCGATGAAATAGTCGGGATGTAACGCCAGTACATTGCAGGATCAGGACAATTAACCGAGGCAACAGCGTGTCTTTGGCCGGTGGGAGGAAACCGGAGTACTCGGTGAAAACCCACGCGGACACGAGGAGAGAAAACTTGAAAACTCCACGCAAAAAGGAACCCGTGCCGGGAACCAAACCCGGGCACTTCTCGCTGTGCAGCAACAGCGCTACTCATTTCACCACCGGGTCGCCCATAGAGTATGTGAGGATCTTAAAAAGTTATTTGCTGCAGTTAAGGGTTGATCCATAGGAGGGCGCCTATGAACCGTTGTGGGAGTCAGCGAGGAAGCCCTTGGAGTCTGGGTTGTTTTCAAAGCGCAGTGGGACGTTGAGCGGTGGAGATGCTTCCGCAAAAAGATGATCCTAGAAATGCAGGACGGGCGGAAATCGAGGAAAGATGTAAACCCCATACCCTCTCCCGACATGATCCTGTAAGGAAAATGGTAACTCAAAATAACCGTTTAAAGTAACGGTTTGTCAACACGCCAGCAATAAAGCTGGACAAAAATGCTTTATTGAAGAAGACATCATTAAACTCATTGTTATAAAAGCTCACGTTGTTTCATGCTTTATTAATGCGGCAGCTGGAAAGGGCACACTGTTAACAGCATGAAACTGTTTATGAGTATACATTTTATCTACAATGTATAGCAATGTATCGATGGACCAAGTTTAGCAACTTTAATTAAAACACCTCTCAAATATAACTTACACTTTTAGATACAACAAGCAGAGAAGTGACATCAATATTCAAAACAAAACGTATAATGCTAGAAGCTAGAGAAGATATTAAGAACCAGCTTAACAATACGACAATGAAAGAAATACGTAGGCATATTATACAGAGAACAAAATTACATAAAATTATCTTTGTACAATTTGTCTGTTTATGTACATTTAAAAATGGACTCACGGTCAATTTTAAACATATACGGCAGTCAGAAGTCAAAATGATATATTTACGACTGCTAATACTGTTTATAAAACATATTGGTCTTCAGCTTATAGGCTAAATGGTCCTCTGAAAAGGTAATGTAATATACCATATATACACGTTCGTGAAGTATGATAAAATACTGAAAATTTCATCTGCGGGCATTTGTTCACATCATTGCAAACAATCCTAGACGTATTCCTTCTTTATACTCTGTATTGATTTCCACACACAGAGTAAATTTTATTTTTAAAATCAAAAACATAGAGTACTTGTTAATTTTCCTTCCTGCACTATAAATACTTTGTGATTTCGACGTTAAAAGACCTGTGTGACATCATGGTTTGAAAAGCAAGCCTTTAGACTGTAGCATGAAAGAAATGCCAAACTTTAACAAAAAATGGGCCTTTCATATCAACATAAAACTCGAGCAATATTTTACAGGCATTTCCTTTGTAGGCTAAGTTGTTAAGTATTATATCCATTGTTTATTTTATCATGCTGTGATTTGAAAACGTTAATGTCTCAAAAACTTAATTACGTCCATTAGATGGGATCGCAGAGTTGGTAGGATTTTCCAAAGTGTTGTAGCGTTTACAAAGGAAATGTAATGCTATTTTCCTGGCATTGGTATAAAACCTAAAAGAATATTTTATCCTTGAGGAATCCAGTCTGCCACGAATTATGGTAGTAAGCACAGTATTGTGAGAGGTCAATGAGTTAATAAATCTCGCAAATCTGTATACCTTAAATATATATTCTAACCATGAACGCGGTTTCCTAAAATAATCTAATGGTGAGAAAAATTCATGAACCCTTTAGATGTTTCTTAGTTTGTCCTAAAATGTGGTCAGATCTTCATCTAAGTCCTGATAACAGATGATAAGCTGATTAAAGAGCTCACAAAATATACTTTTACTATTATTTAAGGAGCAAATTTGCCCAAATTTCTATTTCTTGGTGGGGAAAAGTACGTGACCCTCTGGGTGAAACAGTTCGATAAAGGGGATAATTAGAGAGTCCAGTTATGTCAAACAATGGAGTGAAAATCAGGCGTTTGTAATGGCCCTGTCCTATATAAAAAAACAGGAATTTTGGTTCTCACCATCAGATTCTGGTCTTCACCATACAGGTTTGTGCAAGCGTGTCACCAAAAGAGACTTTAGGACCTCAGAAAAGAGTTGTCGATGCTGATCGGTTTGTAAAGGGTTATACAACAATTTATAAAGCAAAGATGTTGGGTTCCATCAATCCACTGTCAGACGGAAAGTGGAAAAATGGAGATAATTCAAGACCAATGTAACTTTCCACGAGCGATCGTCCAACAAATATCACTCCATAGGCAAGGCATGCAACAAACAATCTAGGTTAGAAAGTACGCTAGTGTAACGTGTAAAGATTTACAGGAGTCTCTTGCACTGAATGAGATAAGTGTTCATGAGTCCACCATCAGCAAACGACTCAGCAAAAATAACGTGCATGGGAGGATAGCAAGAACAAAACAATTGCTCTCCAAGAAGAACACTGCTTCCCATCTCAAGTGTACCAAATAACGGCCGAATGACCCACAATGCTATTGGAAGAATGTTGTGTGGACAGTCTAAACTGGAACATGTTGGCTTAAAGAGCGATATGTGGCCAAAACCAAACATTGCATTCCAAAATAAGAACCTCATCCAAACCGTGAAGCAGGGTAGCGGGAATATCATGGCTTGGGGCTGATTTGCTGCTTTAAGACCAAGACGGCTGGCCATCATTGATGAAACCATAAATTCTCGATTGTATCAGAAAATTCTACATTAAAATGTCAGGACATCGGTCCATAATCTGAAGCTTAACAGAAAGTGGGTCACACAGAAAGACAACGATCCTAAACACACAATTAAATCGACAACAGAATGGCTGAAGCAGAAGATCGCGTTTTGAAATGGCCAAGTCAAAGTCCAAACCTTAACCCAATTTCAGTATTGTGGCAGAATCTGAAGCAAGTCATGCGAGAAAGCCAACAAATCTCAGAGTTGAAACAGTCGTGTCAGGAGTAATGGGACCAAAATGTCTCCGAGCCAATCTGCAGGACTGATCAACAGTTACAGGAAACATTGGATTGAAGTTATGCTGCTCAAGGAGGCGACGCCAGTTATTAAATGTAATTGTTCAGACTTTTTCTGACAAAGAAACGGATTGTTGAACTTTTTTCCTAAATAAATGAAAAAGTATTGTATGCGTTCTTTGTTAAACCGTGTTATCTTTATAGATTATTCGGACTTAGATGAAGATCTGATCATATTTTCGGTAAAATGTATGCAGAACTACATTACATTCTGCTCGCATATTTTCCAACCACTGAATATGAACAAAACTTATACGACATCTCAGCTGTATTAAATTGTTTTGTTATATGCTTTAATCAGTTATACTTTAGAATGACATTAGCTCATGTATCCGATAAAGTTTTGAGTTACATAACTGTGGTCACACTGCCAAGCCAGATGTATATTACTAATACAAATTAAGTGGCGCTGTTTTGAAGCTGTGGATAGCATGTAATTTGGATGGTCATTTCCTTAAACAATTTTAGAACACTACCTTAGGAACTGAGTCATGTTTCCAATGAATCAGAAGCATTCAACTTAAAATGCGAATAGGTGATGGTACTGCCTGCAGTGCATAGGCACAGTCAAGGGAAATTCAAACAAACTTATTTTTAGTCAACTTGTATGGTGTGGATTGCCAATATTATGAATGTACAAAACAAGTTCTTGTCCAACATGTAATAAGTGTTGGCAACAGTAAAATGGTACGGTTACTTTTATGTCCTTTTCGACGAAAGGACAGTCGTGCAATTGTAATTAATTTTGATGCAAGGTTTCATATACACAGGTCGACCTCCGTGTATGCTTTTCAATTGAATTCAGTGTATAAAAAAAGATGCAAAACTAGTTTCATGAGTTTAGATTACGGGAATATTGCAAACCGACTTACGATAGTCTAAAGCCAGAATGGACACCAATTAATGTGAAGCGACATTATTTTCTGTAAATTAACAAGCATAATAAACTTGATGTGTGGCTGCTAGTTGTCAACATGTAACATTGCAACCTTGAAAACGTTTCCATTCTGAAGGCATAACTTCTAATTTGCGACTTTAGATGTTGTACTATAAGAGTAAATTACAACCAGTTTAACGTTGTTGATGAGCAGCATTAATGTAAATATGCTGGTTATAATTATCAGGAAATTTTCAAATGTGCCGCACATTTCACGACACCACACATACATACACTTTTCTCTCCATCGAATCGTACATTGCTTATCAACAAAGGTCATGATCCAATTGCTTTTTTTTCTGAAGCAGTAAAATAAGCTAATTATAATCCGACTTTCGGATTAGGAGTACATTACTCATTTCTTTACCATGTATTCATTTTATTTTGTTAATTTTTAATCGCTAGCCTTGCTTTAAAGAGAAGATTGATACTTTATTTGTATAAAATTTGTATGTCTCGCACTCATTTTAATGTATGTGGAACAATGGCAAAACAATGCTTTTCACACAAGCCCTTTGAGTCTTATCATGCGTAAATTAATCCAATCCAACTCGGGATTTCATCTGCAAACGGTAAATCAATTTTCAGCGAAGAGCTATTGTACAAAAATGCAATACAGTGTTATAATTTGCTTGTCAAAAAATATAACATGGTGGAACATGGCGAGTGAATTATTACTTTGTTATGTAAGCCAATGTCTGTATGGCTTGTGCAACACGTAAAAAGGTAACTTAGCATTTGATGTCAGGAAGCCATATTCACGTTTCCATGCCAAAGAGTTTAACGTGGATTTTCTAGCAATATGTACACTGTGTCTACAACAAATTTGCAACCAACAAATGGTGAAAACTATTCATATTGTTGTGGTGCTCTTTGTTTGAAAAATCTTAAGCGGGGTCATCGGATAACACAAAAATGTCTTGTTTTGGGTTCCTGTAAGTCACCGGAGATACCACAGAAATCCTCCTAAAGTCTCTCTGGAATATATTGGTGTAATTGTGCCACACTCACCCTCGTTTTCAACCTAATGCCGACAAATCTAAACACGTTATTAGCATGAGTCACTTTCATATGTACATTATAGACCTCTACGTAAGATCAATTCAAAATCACAGGGGAACTCTGTTTAATGTCACTGACAAACATGCCAGAAGTGGCTTAAGATGTGGTGTTCACAGAATTCCATGACAGTGGCTTAAATCTGGATGGAACGCTGCTATTATTTTTTGCCCGAGCTGATATGATCAGTAACATTAAAGTTTTAAGTCATGAATTTAATGTCAAGTCCCGTGTGGCTTCAATGTTGTGAATGTTAACATTTACCCACAAGTCTCAGGCCATATAAACTGACACGTAAAAGGTGGTACGATAGCATCATGGGTGTTTGTTAGACTACAACAATCACACAATTCGAAAGAATGTATATAAAAAAACACAACTGGAAATAAAATAAATAAAATTATACAAACTAACAGCTTGCACATCCTCCAGGAAACGGTCCTTTTAATTATAGGAAAATATGTAGCTTTCCCAGAAGCTATACATTTCCCTGAATTAAATTTCAGTCAGGAAACATTTTGAGGGGTTTCAGGGATGCTTTTTTTTTTCCTGAAAAACTCTTTTCTAAAAATAAAAGCCTCTTTTGTGCATAAACGTGATCCAGATGTTAGCTACTCTAGTATCCATTTCACCTCTCTGCTTCTGAGCAAACTCTGTCTTGAGTGCTGTCTCCAAAGAGACAGTGCAAACCCCTCAGAAGTTGGCATATAATAAAAAAAGAAGAACCCCCCCCCAGCACATTGTTTAACAAAGGCAAATAAATAAATCAAGAACGCACTCGTTTTTTTAGATATATGACATATGTGACCTTTGCAAAAGACACGATTTAAAAAATATATATATCTATACAGCTTCCTACAATGTTTTGCACATTCTATCTAGTTTGCACAGAAGAAACTAAGTCATTTGCTGCCAAAGCACTATGCACATGGGGAAAAAGGTGACTTTATACAACGTAGGCCCTTTGAAATAGCATAAAACAATAAATCAATTTGACAATATTTATTTTCCTCTTGGCTTATTATCCACATCCGTACCATGGCAGAAGGTAGTCCGATATTTCAGGCTGTTCGTCTCAATCACTACATATATTGCTCTAATGTCTTTCGTCATTGTTGGGCTTAATTTACAATTACAATCCATGAACTCGTACTATATATACCTACAATGATGCATTGTTGAACGTTCTTCAATGTGCTTCAGTAAATTTATGTCAGCTCAGACAATTGCCCCGTGTGTTTTAACATTGGCTTTGGTCCTCATCATGCTGGTAGGTGCATTGTTGTGTCGCTATATCAAAATGATTGACAGGATTAGCCCTGTGGTCTTCGGATCCATGCAAACCCTTCTCTTCGAATTGAAAATCATTACGGGTACGAATGTTCGAGGATTGTCTTGTTGAGAGAGTGAGGCTATGTCAAGAAGTGTTTGTGGAAAACCCCGGCAGACATTCTTATTGGCCAATGTGTAGACATGAACAATATGATATATACCTTGCAGGAATATTTAAGCCATTGTGCATCATGTTAAGAAAATGTCCTTAAAGGAATCCACAATGAATCAACTTGTGTTGTCGAGATTGTACAGGGTACCTTAAATTTGTAGAATGAGTGTACTGAAAATATCTCATCTCATTATATTATAAGAAATTGCTTAGTCCTGCACAGGGTCGCAGTGATCCGGAGCTTATCCCGGCAGACACAGGGCGCAAGGCAGGGAAACACCCGCGATGGGACGCCAGTCCATCATCGGGCATTGCGGGCAATTTAGTCTAAAAGCCAATTAACCTATCCAGGAGCATGCTTTTGGACTGTGGGAGGAAACCGGAGTGCCCGGCGAAAACCCACGCGGACACGGGGAGAACATGCAAACTCCACACAGAAAGACACCCGAGCCGAGATTCGAATTCGGGACCTTCTTGCTGTGAGGTGACAGCGCTACCCACTGGGCCACCGTGCCGCCCTGCACTGAAAATCTGTTTTGCAGATATAGCAGGTAATAAGTATTATAAGCTGCATTAGAATGGTTCCAATGAAATATAAATGTAAGTCCCCTCATGAAGAAAATTATTCTTCATTATGTGGAGCCTCAATACATGTCATTACGTATATAAAACGTCTCATAGTACCATAATTAAATCCAGGCCAGCTGAATGAAGGCCCTTTCTGCAATATGAAATATTTACCAGACAATCTTGGTATGATATTACTATTTGGCTGATGTAAGAAATATCAAATCTTTTGGAGAAAGATTGTAGTTGTGCACCTTTGTAGATTAATAATCGTAAAAATATGGCATGATGATGTGTTTCTGTTTGAAAACAATGCTCTTCAAATTAATTCAATCAACATATTTGTTTTGCATTGAGATTTTAAGAGAAAATATAGTGTCAATCAGATAAACACACATTATCCACGTTTTCATGAAAATGTTACCTTTTTCATTTTTGCATTTGACCAAAAATATTTTTTTGCTTTTTTCAATCTTTTTTTTCTTATGTAAATATACACTATGTCTATTAACACTGGTCAAGTGAGCCTGGCTGCATTTTGAAGGTGTTCTTCCTTGTGCCATGGAGCAAGCGAGCCGGCAACGTGCTGGGCACGGTGACTTCTCTGCGCGTTCATGATACTTGAGTAGTATACTACCCTGCCGTACGACCTGTTCGGAGAAAAAAATTAAAAGAAAAAGAAAACACAGGGCTTAGTTGAGCATTAATGCCACAATTGGGCAAATATGGCACATTCGCACGTTGTCGAGAATGTTGGCGAAAGAATGCTTAACAAGAAAGAAATTTCAACGTTATGTTTCACTTACATATATTGCTTCATGCAGTGCATCCCAATAATAAGTCCAATACTAACACAAACCACTGGCCCATCAATGCAGCTTCAACAACAAGCTGATTAAACCTGATTCCTACAATGCTGATACTACTTGGGACAAATTTACAAAGACAGAAAGCTTGAAAGCTAAAGGCCCTTTGGCCCTCCAGATCAACCTGTATGTGAGCGAGTCGCCTTCATTCCGAGTTGCAATTTGCTTGGCAAAAATTTGCATTACGTGTATATGCTCGAATGATATTATTTGAAAAAGAAAGCACATTTTGAAGTGAATTTTCGTGTACAAAATACAATGTGCAATGCAATTTGCTGATTGGAAACTAACACAATTATTAATTCTTATTAATTCAATATATTCCAGTCTCAAACCTCATTCTTGTAGCTGCCCCCCTCCCCCTTTGCATCCGAATGTTACCGCAAGTGAGCCCAAACTATATCCTAGTCCATAAGGAACGGATTGTACCTGCGGCTTCCCTACGGCTGTGGAGGAGGCTCTGAAGAGTCCTGAGAGGGAGCGGTAGTGTCGCTGAGGACAACGACGAAGGCAGCCGGGAGAGTGAAACGCAGAGGGAATAGGTCAGAGGTCACTGACATTAATCGAGACGTAGCACAGGAGAGAGGCAGAGTACAGCAATGGCAAAACACACACTTCAGTGAATGAGTGAAATCCAGCAGATTGAAGTCTCAGTGGGGGAAAGAAGCAGGCAATTGTAATGTCACTAAATTCCATTTTCCTTCTTGATGAATGTAAACGGAGCACTGGCTATATTACTTTTCTCTCACACATACCATTTCACTGGGTGTAGCTATGAATATTAGTCGATTTTCGCTCTATGCCTCGGTCTTGCTTTTGAATTTCGACATATGATATCGTTGAGTTAATATTATGTTCTCGCTTTGTGCGCTAAATATGGTACAGTGCCGTACCTAACAAACGTTACAGGACAGACTCAACAACGTAACAACACATGGGGCACAGCGTTATAACACAGTTTGTACACCTAGTGCATTAATGCACCAGGTGCAGCAGGCATGAACAATTTTATTTTTAATGAGACATAGTCTCGATATACTATAACAGCCATGGCTAATTTAAGATACGAATGATAATACCGGTCTGGAATGTGAATAGTGTATCAGTCTATAGGCTCCACACGCCAATACCATCATCATTATAATTTCGCAGCAGTTGCTAAGACAAGCAAATTCTGGAGCAGTTTTCACTTTCTGCATCCCAGGCTGAAACAGGCTAATGGAGGTCTATTTAGTTTTTAATTACTCATAACTCTGCATAATGAGGCATGTTATGATGAGCTGACTTTTAGATGTCAACTCTATTAAACGAATTTCCAGTGGTAGGCAAGCCTGAGGTTATAGTTCAAGGTATTGCTAAATGGGTTTACTTTGTTAGGATCACACAGTAACTGTAAACGATTATATTATTCATCAACAAAACAGACTGCTCGCGAAAAAAACTATGTAAGCAAAAAATACGATCAACACGGATATAATTTCTATGCATTAAACACATTTATTATGGTGGTTGGGATTCAAATTTCATATTTAAACAATTATAGGAAATATTTATGGCAATTGATACTGCTGGGGTACATGCTGTTAGTGAGCAATTACAGCTTTCCAAAATTCTAATCGTAATTTCCATTAACATTCGCCGCGGCTGGGTTTGTGTTAGAGTACGCTAGCCACTACCCCGCTCTTCTCCAAAGGCAACCAAAAACCACCACCGGCCATTAAAGTGATGGTGACATCACCACACCGCTTGTGCGCGGCTAGCCGCGCAGCCTGTCGCCTTGGCGACCCAGGTCACTGTCGATAATGAGACGATCCCAGTCTCACGTGTTCTCACCTGCTTACAGAAACTGCACTTGAAGCTTGTGCTCAGGCTTACCTGGTGTGCTGCACAGGCTGGTGTGCGTACGAGGCGCCTTCGCCCGCCTGGTGAGCAGGGGACAGCGTGCTCCTCCGACTGCTGCTTCCACACCCGCCTGCCGACACCAACAGTGGAACAGAGCGCATTTCGCTGCAGCGAATAGGTTACAGATGCAACAACAACTCCCCAGTCGCGGTCTGATTACTGCCATACATATCAATGCAAACAAATCAACCGTGCCACCAGCAAGTGTGACTATTCAACGAACATGCTCTTGTGAGTGTATATCACAGAGCAGCAGGCAACGGCCTGAATTTAACTGCTTCGGAATGTCACATGACAGACGTGGCTGCCTGCTACGTCAATGGCCAGTTAAGAAGAGCACCAGAGTTCCGGCTGCAGGCAACAACTTCAAACGATGGACCACACAGTAATGATGCAACCGACCGCTTCCATTAGTCCCTGGTAGCCGTGCATGGCTGTCCAGCCTCGACCTAAGCATGGCTGTTTTGCGAGTAATATCATAGCATGCCAACGACGGTGCTTTCCAGACTTAAACCAGAAGGAACAATATGGAAATCCACCATGGGCATTTTTATTTATTTATTTTGTGACCTAGACAACCACCCAGAGTGCAAACGAGGACGGCGATGGCCGGAGCGAACGTGGCACCTGTTTGCGCGGGCTTGCCGGGAGAAGGCGAGGCCGTGCCCTGGGGGCAGAGAGCGAGCCGGTCGGCGTCCGACCAGACGTGCGAGAGCCGCCGCGGGTCCCGGTAGGCGTTGCGTTCGTACCACGAGCGCAGATGCTCGAGAGTGCTCGTCCGAACACCTTCCTGGCAGCAGCTACGGACCACCTACCGGCAGCGAACGTACACAAGGCCACTTGTTAACCTCTCCCATGTTCCCGGTGCTCTGTTGTGAGCTTTTGATGATCAGATGAATCGAACTCGTCAGACGTCGTGATGAGCGACACAAAAACACAACACGGTTACACAGCAACAACACACAAATCTCTGCTGCGGTGAGGCCACTTTTATATAAGCATTTAACGATTCACCACACATGCAATTCTCAAATGAATAGTTATAATTAATTGTGGGGATCTGATTCGAGAATGTTTTACGTCTAGTTTTTACCATCTTATATATGCATTGTTTATTATTTTATTCCGTTACAACTGTGAAGTATATTTGCTCCTTTAATCTAAAATACATATAAATTGCGAGATAAATAATTTAAAATGAATTCATACAAACCATCAAAAACACATTATAATGCACAAATATTGTGAAAGAACATTTACATTTTGATGGATAAACCTATGCAGCATTATTCTTAGACACCTCCTTATTTCGAACTCTCTGTCCTGTGTTGGCTCATTAAGCTTGGGTAATACTTTGGGCAATCCATTGCGTGGTCCGTGAAGGCTACTGATCGCGGCATATTTTTACATATTCAATTACGTCCAATGACATAGGTGGCACGGTGGCCCAGTGGGTAGCGCTGTCGCCTCATAACAAGAAGGTCCCGGGTTCGAATCTCGGCTCGGGTGCCTTTCTGTGTGGAGTATCATGTTCTCTGCCCGTGTCCGCGTGGTTTTTCGCCGGGCACTTCGGTTTCCTCCCACAGTCCAAAAAACATGCTGCTGTATAAGTTAATTGGCTTGCAGACTAAATTGCCCGCAGTGCCCGGCGATGGACTGGCGTCCTATCGTGGGTATATCCCTGCCTTGCGCCCTGCATCTGCCGGCATAGGCTCCGGCTCACCTCGACCCGGTACAGAACTAAGCGGTTTCTGCCAATGACACGAGACATAACAACGAATAGATTTCATTTTTCCCCTTTCAGCAGTCTCTCTGCATGCATCGCTTGCTCTACGCCCTCGAGGGGACACACAGCACCATCTGGCATTCAGCGTGCCATACGCGATTAAACCCATGTCGGGGAATGCTGTTCATTGTCCAACTGGGAGAGTACGAGTGGGCACCTTCTCATTTGTCAGTGACCAAAGGGAGGTGGAGGTCATGAGTACGAATCCCAGCTCCTGCACGGAGGAGCATGAGGGCAAGCCCTAGGCCTTCACAGTGGTGTGCTGATGATGTTAATAGCGCTGCACGGCCTCGCCGCTCCATCATATCTTGTCGCGCTCCATATTCCTTTGGCTTTGACGCAGACTCGAGTTTTACACTCGCCCACAGCCAAATATCTTGAGGTCCTATGACACCACGCGAGGTTTGCCGAGTGGGTTTCTGCGGTGGCCAATTTGTTTTTATGGAATAGCCTCCTGCCTTGTGGGGTTGGGAACTCTCAGCCTTTGTCTATCTTCTGCAGTCGACTTAAATATTTCATATTACCTAAGGTGACACGTGAACTGATTATGCAGAGAGCCATTGCGGTGCTCTGCTCATAGGGTGCTTTATAAGCACTCTATATTATTATTATAATTAATAATAATTAGCAGTTACCCCAATTGCAGTGGACATCTTTAACAATTTTTCTCAAAGTTCTATTCCAAATGTGCTACAGACATTGTGTTGTGAGATGAAGTCATTCCCGCTCAGTACTCTCACACATAACAAAACAGTCAGTATTTTACTCTAATTGATCTACTCTGATGTCGTTGTTGTTGTTGGCATGCCGTTCTCTCCACAGCTGTGTGCAGCGCTTTGTAACGGTCAGGTGAACAGCCCTCTACAAGTGCAATTATTACTTTCATCAACTTGGAAGATGCTGCCATGAAGCTATGGAGTTTAATCTCTCAAACCTCGTCATTCATTCCAGGGCAAACCTAGAAAGGATCTGGTCAGCTTCAGTCATTCTAGACTTTAATATAATTGCACACCTGCAGAAATACAAATGAAATAAAAAAACACATTACTGGTCATTTATGACTGAGCTGAGACCACCATATCACTGCAGCTACAGAACACGATTTAATTACAGGTGGCTGCAGACTCAACACTGGAAGCTTCTCAGATCCAGTGAATATCATACGTGTTCTCCCTGAATATTTGCCCATCTGGGAATTAAGTTTACTCAGTGCTCGATTTGCTGTCAGCACAGTTTTACTTTTTTCAAACCATCTGTTTCGTCCCAACTTTGTGCTATCTAACCCGAACCAAAACCGCATTTCTTTACCAGCGGGGAACAGCATTCGTATACACCAGTTCAGTGCTCTGATATGTTATTAACCATGTCAGCAACCTGGCCACCTTGGTGAACAATTCTGACGATACTATGGGGGTAATATAAATCTCACAAGAATTTTGGCACCACACCGAGCGCTGTCAGCAGTCCTGCGTTTCCCAAGATCACCGTTTACTTAGGTGTCTGCCCAGGGAATGCTCAATAGCTTCCGTTAACATTATCAGCCCAGGTTTTTGTCAGCTACGTGGTAAACAATATACATGACATAATAATATACCGCTTAAGACAACGCATCTACATGCGGTTTCTCCCTTCTTATTTTCCTCGTAACACACGTTCCCATTTTTCATACCTCTGAGGTGAAATCTCAGAAATGGGTATGAGAAGCACCTTAATTTTGTATTACTCTATTTAATAACGACAACAGCTTTTTACAAAGCTATGGTCCATAGAAATCCAGTTTCATATATCCAAAATGCAGAAAATAAAATGTTTCTCATCTCATCTCATTATCTCAAACCGCTTAATCCTATATAGGGTCACGGTGAGCCGGAGCCTATCCCAGAAACACAGGGCGTAAGGCAGGAATACACCCGACGACGGGACGCCAGTCCATCGCCGGGCATTGCGGGACAATTTTAGTCTGCGAGCCAATCAACCTCTCCAGGAGCATGCTTTTGGACTGTGGGAGGAAACCGGAGTACCCGGCAAAAACCCACGCGGACACGGGGAGAGCATGAAAACTCCACACAGAAAGGGACCCGAGCCGAGAGATTCGAATCCGGGACCTTCTTGCTGTGAGGCGTCAGCGCTAACCACTGGGCCACCGCGCCGCCCTAAAATGTTTAAGCATTTGTCAAAATGACTTGAGCAACACAATTATCTATGCTTTATGAGAATTTCATTTAAATCTTGAATGTCGGTGCCCTTTCTGTGTCGAGTTTGCATATTTGCTCCGTGTCCACGTGAGTTTTCGCCAGGCATCCCTGCTTCCTTCCACAGTCCAAATACATGCTTCCTAGGTTGCCCCTAGAGCTTTGCGATGGACTGGCATCTGGCATACCATCGTGAGCATAGCCCTGGTATGCATCTTGTATCTACGGGGACAGACAGCAGACAGAGCCGGTACTGGCGGCGACCAAATAAACGCGTGCGTGAGCGTGCGTGCGTTGTGGCAACCCCCCCCCCCCGGGGTGCACCGCCGCCGGAGCCAGCCTCACCTGCGAGCGGGACTGTGTGATGGCGTGCACCACGGCGCCACCCTCCTGGCGCGCCGCCCTCTCGCGGTACATCCCCCCGGCGGTGTACGAGTGCGACGTGCGCACCTGCGCCTTCACGCAGTAGTGGCCCTCGCGCTCGCTCTCCAGGCTGCGCACCACGCAGCGCGAGCCGTCCGCGCGGTCCGCGTACAGCGGGTACTCCTTCACGCGGTACTGCGACGTCGGCAAGTTGTGCGGGAAGCGGTAGAGGCCCGCGCGGCGCACGCTCCCGCCGCCGACGCCGCCGACGCCGCCGACGCCGCCGAGGCCGCCGCCGAGGCCGACGCCGACGCCGCCCCCGCGCCCGCCGCCGTCGGCGCCCTGCATCTCGCCCAGCACCTCCGACACGAGGCTCTCGGCCGAGCGGTGCCTCTGCAGCGCGCGCGGATCGCCGCCGCCGGAGGAGGCGCGCCGGCCCAGCCGCGACGCGTCGTACGGTGTCCGCCCGGGGCCGCCGTAGTAGCCGCACTCCGAGCTCGACTGGCTGGTGTACGATGAACGATCGTCCAGCGGAAGCTCCGAGCTATTGCTGCTGCGCGACACGGTGCCAGTGCCGCAGCTCAAGTCACCGCCCGCCACCGTCGTGCCCTCGGACACCAGCAGTTGGCTCTGAGACTCCAGGCTGCAGCTGCGCTGACGCAGGTGGCCAGCCGGGAGAGACTGCTGCTGCTGCTGCTGCTGCGGCCCGAGTGTGGAGTCAAACCATCTGTGGCGTGAGAAGTTGCATCGTCATTAAGGTGAAGCTGTGCTGGAATTGATAGATGAATTAACAGTCAAACGGACTTCCTGCTCATATGAGCATTCAGGTGGTGGAAGATGAGTTTACCCATAGCACAAACACTATTGATCAATGCAGTATTTGTTTCATTAAATTGAGAGGTATGATGGCTTAAATCAACTCTCAACTGGTGTGTGTGATGATTGCGAGCTGCGAACTCTACCAATGAGCAATATTTTTAAGACGTTGTGATTTGATCGAAGGAATGGACAATGTGGCCAGAGACCATCAACTCCACCACACTTGACAACCAGGCTTTAGCAGAGACTTGACCCTGGAATCTCAGTGTTGGCAAACTCGGCGCGGTCACCTCCAACAACGCCTCCTTACGATAGCACCATCAATGTGGCTGCTCGGACACTGACCGCTGGTGCTGGCTGAAGGGGATGGAGCGAGTACGCGTGTCCGGTGTGGATGGCACGCTGGAGGAGTCCCAGCGAGGACCGGCCTTCACCGGGCTGGCCTGCAGGGAGCTCGTGCCTTTGGCTCGCTGGCAGCCCGGCTGGTGTGATGGGCTTCCCAAGGGGCTGCCAGATACAAGAAAGCGATCATTTTCAGAGCCGTCTCCCACTACTGCGCCATTCGCAAAGCAATGATGCAGCTCTAAGCAGTGGCAACTACAGTCCAGGCAATGCGTGCACGTGTGTATGTCTATTAAGGTGCTCTGACATTTCACTTGGCCTCAACAGGCAACGGGTCTGGTGACAGCCACCGTCGGGTTATTTTGAGAGCAAACTACATCATGTTGGCAAGGTGATGACTGTGGGTGGTGAACCTGTCAGCTATTGAAGGCGGCTATCCCAAAATATCTAGGAGTGTCCGATGACCTCCTATCTAGTGAGGTCACCTGGACTGGCAAAATTACTGTGGTGACATTCCAAACACTTGGTAGAGATTAGTAGCTGGTATTTTTGTTTACGCGTGTATGTTTATATGCGTAATGTAAGCGGAAGTCACAGAACACAAGCTTGATGAGCACCAATAAGTAATGATAACTGAACCTGACTAGACCCTGCTTCAATATTGAATGAGGCTTTTAAACGGATTAGTACCTGACTGCAGTGCTTTACCTTTTACATCTGTGTCTTATATCGTGTTTTGCCGTACTAAAAGGTGAACATAAGAATACAGTTACTCACGATTGGAGGGCTGCACACTTATCTTTTAAAATTAATTTACGCATGCCTCACTCGACGAATGCATCACAAGCGCAAGAAACAAATTTGACTAAAATAAAAAAAATCGACGTGCCCATAGATGCCCAAAGAACACCCAGGTGGGGAGGGGACGGGTGACGCCGTCACCTGGACATGGTGTGGCGGAGCAGGGGTTTGTGGGGGCGATCGTAGGGCTCGTCCAACGAGGACTCGGCCCAGCTTCCAGATTTGGACGGGGAGGAGGCGTCTCCGCGGAAGGACCGCTGCCGACGGAGGCCCTCGAGCGACGTGGGCGGAGGGGGCCGGGCGTAGCCGCCCAGCAGCGACGGCACCAGACGCTGCGGCGACAGCAGCGAGGAGAGCAGGCTGCTCCGCGGAGAGTCTTCTGCAGGGAGACCCGGGGGGGGCGGGGGGGGGGCGGGGAGTAGAATAGCAGTGTGAGCACGAACTGTCATAGCAACACCGATCAAGAAATCATTGCCAATACGATGGGCGACGTGGGAGCAAAAGCCGCCGTCGAGTAGCAGTTAGTGCCAGTATTCGCTCGCTCTCGGACAGGCAGAATGAGCAAGCGGTGCGAGGAAGCACAGATAAGCGGCAAGGCAGGCAACTGTCAGCTGGTGCCAATAATTGGCCAAGCTCTGCGGCCCTTTGTTCATTAACACATTCGCAGCCAATCAATGAGTCGTTACACGTTACTGTCTTGAAAAATGCATTGATTTCAAGTCTTTGCGTAATTCTAAACTCCCATGTACAGAATATGTTCACCCTCTGTACATACACAGAGATCGATGGTTATTCACATGAAAATAATAATAATTGCACTTATAGAGTGCTTTTCACCCGAGGGCCACAAAGCGCTGCACAGAGCTGTGGAAAGAACAGCATGTCACATCAACAATAACATATGAATTGCATATCAACAACAATACCTTAATGTGTAGCTTTACTACTGTACTTGCATGCTTTATATTACTGCAGTCTGCTGCTGCCAATCTTGGCATTTGCAAAGTGAGCAGAAAAACGTTAATTAGCTAATCGATTATTGTGTTACTTAATTAATTTACCGTCTTCCAGAGCCGAGGCCTCTGCAAGGGAGCTCCCGTCTGACTGCACGTCAGAGTGAATGTTCTCCTCTGCAATGAGAAAAATAGATTCAAGACATCTCCATGCCAATCGCCGCTGCCCTGCGCACAATGCAATTACAAGTACAATAATTGACGGTGACAATAATTATCGGTGAGCCCAGGCCCACAATTGAATTCATGACAACATTAACTGCCCTGTATGGCTCTCCGCCTGTAATGAATACCCACAGCGTACTTTAACAGTTTTGGAAGAATGCCATTTACAAAATGTGTTATTGACAAATGCATTGCAGGATAACTTTAAAATGTCATCATCATGTTCAAATATATCAAATCGAAATTATGTTTCAATGAATCATGCTTATTGATTCGGTTATTATCGCAATATATATTCTCGCATAGTTGGAGAGTTACAGGGAATGCAGCTAAGTGCTCCAAATTGATTTAGCGTATACATATATCACACCATTTTATCTTTATGGATCTATGTGAAATAACTACGAAATTATTTTAAAGATATACTCAAAATGATACATTATATTACATTTTTTCTGATGAAAATATTTTTTTCTTTATTTAAGTTAGTGACAATCATATTAAATGGAGTGACTATCCTATATGCACATGTTGGTTACTGTATAATATGTTTCTTCTGTAAACTTTCACATTTTGGAAATTGGGTAATACACTACTTGTATGAATAACAACAGATGGCTTAATAAATCTTCATAAATTCCTGACACGACATTGAAACTATACGTTACTTTTCGCAATTGAGACCTTGAAATACGATTTCACATCTTCAGTAATGCCTTTCAACCTGATAGAGGCAGCTTTAAGGGTACAACTCTCAACTTCAAACAAACCTGCTGCGTAGCAGAAACTAAAGCTTCTCTATTCTGTGGATTATGAAGTGCCTCCGGAAATTATGATGCGCCTGGTCTCATTAAAGTGATATAAATATGGTCTCTCTCAACACAGACACACCGACCAGACTAGAAGACGCAACCCACAGTTTTTGTTCTAAAACACTCGAGAAGGAAGTGTGTCTTATTAGTGAAATCTTGTTACCATCTCCGATGTGCGAGGTCCTCTTGGTGGGTTCCTGCCCTGCCCGCAGCCGGTACTGATTAATGGCTGCCTCGATGTCCTGCAGCTTGCGCACGGAGTTCTGGTAGGAGGACTTGCGCTGCTTGCGGGCCTTCTTGCTCACGCCAGGGTCACTGGCCAAGCGCTTGGCTGCTTCCGTGATCTGGGACTGGATGGCAAAGTCTCGTTCCAGCCTCTCCAGCTCAGCCTCCTGCCAACAAGGGAAAAAAGGCAAAGATTCCCCCCCCCCGTGTATTTTTAACAGATTACAGGACCAAGTGCTGTTAGCAGATACCTATAAAGGCCAGCACGGCAGACAAGGTGCTGGGAGGCCAGCACCACGCTCGGCTGCCTTTGTCTCTCTAGTAGAGAATTATTCCCACTGCACCAGGTACCTATGTAATAAAGAGTTGATATACAAGGACAGATACACAGCCATAGCCACGAGACCAAATCCTGGCCACTCCAGCTCAGCTTCCTACCAACATCAAAGCACATACAGCCACACACATGCCATTGAGAACATATATTATTGACAAGTACAGTATAATCTATTCAAAGCTAACACTACAACACTTGTCATCTTTGCACCTTTAAAAATATCGAATCAAACGCTCACATTGTGAGAAACATTCTCATTTGGTTGAAGGGAATAGACCTTCGTGGTTTAATTTGCTTTCGCATGTTAAAAAAGTCACATCATTGCATTTTTGTTAATGACTAAAGCAAATAATTACTAATTAAGTTGAACTCAAAATGATAACAGGGGAGGCTCAAGATCAGATCAGCGTTGTGCCAATGTCCGGCTACATGAACGGTGACACAAAGACAAACGTGAACCTAAATACCAGTGTCAACTTCCAACGTGCACACGGACACACTCCTGCGCACACACAGATCAAGGCAAATGTCATGGTAAATGAAACAATTGCATTGAAACAAAATACGGATTCGTGAACCAAATAAATCGATTTTTAGGGGCGAGTGACCTTAGTGATATTGTCGTTGGCGAGCACCTATTAAGGCTATTATGAAGCACGAGGATGCAGTGTGACCAGCACCGTGCTCAGTCATATTTGTCTCCCCAGTGCTGATAGGTATCGTATTGCGACCAGTACTTTATAAGGCTGAGTCAACCTAGAGGATGTACACAACCGGTTCAGCTACTCGCCACCAATTGTCACCGACTCAAACTCAGGTCCACCGGTTCCTAACACTGTCCGTAACCGCTGGACCACTGTTCCGCACGCACACGGACATACGCACGACAGCCAAAATACCAGCCTCTTTGAACCAGCCTCCTGCCAACATCCAAACGCACACACAGACACGTGCGTACGAGCCGAAATACCGGAGCGTTATTTATTTATTTAACGAATTCCGCAATATAAAAATATATCAAGGATGATCTCTGGTTCACATTATGAGCCACGCCCAACACATGATAGAAGCTTAATATGTTGAAACTCTTTAATAAGTCCCACTGTACGTGAAAAATACTTCCGTCAATCCCCATTGCTTAACCGACTCTCTACGCGACAGCAGCCCATGATCAATCATTTATGTATCTCGCCAGTGTCATTTATTATGGGTTTCAGGTTAAAGTGATGAATCATCTATGTTATGCATTAGGTGGTGATACCAGGCAATCACATGTGCTGGATAACAGACAGGTAACAATTCCATCTAAACACCATCCCCCACTGCCAGAGCAGACAAATTGTCAAGGTTAAGGTTCAGGATTTGGTTTAGGAATCCTATTGCGGTCATGGTCTTTAAAAACACATTTCTATTGTTTCTAACAAACATCTGGTGTCTTTGCAGCTTCGCATTCAATTCATTAACGTATTTATAATGTTGGTTTGTAATTGCCATATCAAATATTTAAAGGCCTATACTAATCGGCTGTTGAATGACGCCCTCCCCATGCGGTGTCAACATGGAGCTTGGTTAAGCCTACTTCACCACGTTGGTCAGCGTAGGTTGCATAAAAGGTCCTTGAGAACTTCAGTAAAGTGAAAGGCGCATTCATCGTTTTTCACGAAAACAACTGACGCATGCAATGTGAAACTAAGAACTTGTTTTAAAAACAGATAAATGGCTTTAATATTTCTGCTAATGCTACAGGTGTTAAGATGCTCAAACACCAAGTAGAAATATTTTTGATGATTGATTCGAGAAGCTGCTCTCTCGGGACAGCTGCGTCTCCTGAGAGAGCAGCTTTTCGAAGCAATCATCATGCATCGAGCCGTTAAAACCTACATCATTACAGAAATATGTTTTATAATTACTCTACTACCAACAAAATGTATATTGTACAGGCAATAATGGTCCAAAAGATATAGCAATGTAGATTAACAATTGATGCATCGTTACACTGAATATAAATTACCCTGAGATAAACATTATTTCACGAGTCTCAGGCTGACCTCGCCACGCATGATGATTTTGTGCTCGTCCAGCTTGAAGGAGGTGCCCACTCTTCTTCGGACAGATGGCGCTTTCTCACCCGGAGCCAGGGGGAATTCCTCGGGAAGTTTCCCCGTCAGGTCCTAAAAGTCAACATGCCACTTCAGATATCACTTGCCACAAATATTACATGTGGCCAACAACCAAACTCAAGTGGACAGGTTCATAGTACAATGCACTCACCACTGTGCCACAGCTTCAAATTACATTTCTGGATAAAGTAGGTCATGCACATCATGAACACCAGTGTCACCACTGTCGAGATTGCCCTGAACTCACAGCCTCTCTCAAGCAGAGAAGACGCAGTTCCTCCACCCGGAGTTTCAGGGTGTCCTCCAGGGCATCTCGTCGTGACCTAAGAGCCATCATGAGGTCCTTCCGTGCTTCCTGGCTGATCTCAGACTCTTGCGATCCTGCAGTGATAATACCGCGATAGACACACAATTCACGTTGTTTGCTATTTTCCTGCGAAATTTTCGTTTGCAGATTGAGAAGATGATGAACGACCCATTGCAATATACTGTAAGGTTGTTCACAGTTGCACCGTAAAGCTCGCTGATGTTTTTTTGTGCTGTTACCACATGTTGTTCAACATGATGTCTGATGCGTTGCTCTAGAAAATTAATCGAGAGCAAATACATTTTGAAGTGCAACTACAACCAACCCTTAAGTGGATCAGTCTCCCCCCTCATCCTTCCTCATCTGCTGGTCCCTTGTAATTTACCCTCTTACACAATTGACACATAGGCATTGGTTAGAACATTATTCATCGTCTGCCAAAGCCACAATGATAAAGTAGAAGCCAAGTGAGGAAGTGCACACAGAGGGGCAGATGATTTCAATCATCGAACACGTGAAAAACCACTATTCACCATTCTACACACAAGTGCACTCATGCACATGGACATTTGTATCTGAGTGGGCTATGGTTAGATACGAAAGCCCCCATCTCAGTAAAGACAAGGCAATTGAGCAACGTGTTGCGTACCGGACGAGAAGAGGCTGCCGTCGCTGCCGCTGATGATCTTGCTCTCACTGCCCATGCTGGCCAAGCCTGATGTGCTCAGCGATCCCAGCTCAGTCAGGTCTATGGCAATCTCACTGAGGCTCCTGGCCACCGGGATCTTTGCCTTAACACAGACAGTGGAATAAATTCAACAACCAAATTCTCCACTACATCACGGTGGTGCCACGAATAGTGCCGCTGCTTTACGGGAAGGAAGCCCTGGCTTTGATTTCTGGCTCAGGTGCCTTTCTCTCAAGAATTTCTATTTTTTCCCTGTGTCAGTGTGGGCTTTCAGTGAGAACGTAAGGTCTTCCCAACATCCAAAGACACACTGTCTAAGTCAATCGGCATACAAACTAAATTTACACTTGTGAAGAGCACCATTTCTGGCAATTATGCAGGTGTTAAGCTCTTAAAACACCAACTAGACACATTTCACAAAGTGTCTCGTTTGCAAAAGCCACACATACTTGTGGTGAAATATGCAAGCAGGGGGCTTTGATAACGCATGCAATGTACACTGGCAAAAGGACTCACAGCTTAAATTTACACTGATTCTCTGCGAAAGACTATGGTCTCACCCTCGGCATCGCCCTGCCTTACTCCCTGTGTCTGCCAAGATAGGCTCTAGGCCCCCCATGACCCCGTACAAGATTAAACAGGTATTCATGCTAATGATGATTCTTCCAATCATGGTAAAAACCGAGGAGACAAACTGTCACCTAAACCATGCTCAACCACCAAGGAAGGAAAAAAAATACTCTTCCCTCACTGCATCCACCCTCACTCTGGCTGACTGTGTAATTCCCATCTGTCGTATCTTTCCCCAAGTCATTAAAGCCTTGCTCTGCTCACAGAATGCATTAACCCTCATCTATTCAACTTTCAAGAGCGTTATTTTTATACCAACCGCTTGCCGCATCGACCTCTGCGCCTACGCTCTGCAGACGTGGCGAAACAGCGGCAGGATAAACAAACGACACCGGGTGAAGGTGACTGAGTGGACAGTGCTGCGTTGTCGCCTCACGGCGCCATCGGAGTCCGCGAACTCGATGAGGAGTCACATATCACGTGACCCTATGGGGATTCACTCCGATTAGCGGTCATCAGGGGAGAGAACCGACAGCATGCAGACATACCTTGCTCTGCTTTCGGTCCAGATAGAACTGATGCTGGCCAATGGCCATCACCCAGATGGACTTTATGAGCGCGGGGCTGGCGTACCACGTGTGCACTGTGATGCCACTCTGCGCAAAAGTGCGCCTGCTCACAGTTAACCTATGGGGGGGGGGGGGGGGGGGAGCAGAGAGATGTGCTCAAGAAACTTGCTTCCCAGAAACAGAGGCAAAGGAAACAGTTGCACTCGCTGTGATGCATTTACAATTCTGGCCACCATTGTGCGCAGCGCATTTCACGGTTATAAATCATCCTTTTTTTTTGTCTCCTGGATCACCCAAAAATAAATTACACGTAACACGGTGCAACGCATTGTATTACCATTACCTTGCCTAAAATCATGTTGGGATATTAAACGATCGCTCGCATGCGTGCTTCTCAACTCTAAGGCCAGAGGGAGAAGGCTATGAATAATTGGCTACTCGGAACATGCAGTATGGCTGGACTCAATCATGACAATATGGAGGTCTTTTGATGCACAGCTCACAAATGGCCAATGCCAGAGCCAGATGCGGCTCATTGAGTCAATCTGAACGCATTACAATGAAGTACCTTCATTATTGCCCTCTTTAATCGTATGCTCAAATGCGAAGCCAATAGCATTGCCCAGGGTAAAAGGAAATGTGGCTGATGAACAAGATTCACGTTACAATTCACCACCCACCAGCAATGAAATAAAACGGTCACGATTCAGTTCCTAATGAGAGGATAACAAAGACTGCATTCAATTGTTCATGTCGCATAAGCACTGCTGCATTAAAAAATAGTCACCACTTTATTACAGTAGCCATTATTTTCCAACGTTAAAGACGATTACCTGATATGTTAGTGCAAAAGCATATAGATCTAAGACCCAATATTAATATTTTACACGTAACATCTGCCACTGCATGTCAGAATATACTTGTGCACAGAGGTGAAAGTAAGCCCGTCCAGTCCAGTATCGTGCACCGGTTAGAAATTTGCCCAAGTATTCACTACAGTAAAGGTGGGAAGGGGGTGTAGAGGAGGGGGTTGCAATATGACCATATTGGTAAGACATTTAAGTTACTTTCAACTCTGCACGTATACACAGGGTCCCTGTATCATTTTTCAGGCCGTTACCAGCAAGTTCTACTCGCGAGTACCTAAGAAGGCCAGCACATCGTAAGAGATGATGTTGTGGCCAGAACCACGCCAAGTCAACCTTTTCTCTCCCAACATTGGTGTTTACACACCGCACCATGTACTCATTTTGGGGCTGAGTCGCCCCAGCACATGCCCAATTCCAGTGTCAGATACGCACCACTCAGTTTTGGGCGTGACTGAGAATCAAACTCGCGTTGGGGGACTCGTAGCGCAGTGTGCTGACGACTATCTTCCCCATCGCAACGTAAATGTATACTCGAATACGAGAATCTTAGTCACATCTGGTGATTAAGAAAACAATGGCGATCCAGCTCTAATCGTGAGTTTGTGTTAGGGGTGCAAGTAACTTACCCGTACAGTCCTATCGGAACCCCCTTTCTCACCTGCGGTCACTTTATTAACGGTACACCGTACCAGGCTGTGCCGGCTTACTTTCACCTCTGGTCTGTGCCCACATCCCTGTATTTTGAGCAGATTTTCCTCTTTTTCCCAATCACGTGCACCAGTGTGCAGGAGCACTTGGTTCGCACAGTAAACAATAATGATACATTTAAATACAAGCATATGTGCTAAACACCGCCGCTTTAATGCAGTTCCTTAAGCCAAGCAGCTGGGCTCTGCACGTATCCACATTCCTGCCCATTACGAGCTGCTCGGAATAAAGCATCTGGAAATAATTGGAGCGCTATTGGTAGAGGAGACAGCCTTGTGCTTGTGATTGGACGGAATCCTTGCTTGCAAAGTGACACCCAGACAGATTTAAATACCCACTCGCACGGCTACGATTGTGCAGGCCCCTGCAGACTACGGGGATGTCTAAAAGCATTTAATGCACTGTGACATGCCTTGACTCTACTTGAGCATAGCTAAAAAGGTCACAATTCACATATACTACTCCAGGTAAGGTATAGGTGCAGTCCTGTTATTCCTTGGCTACGGCACTGCTGGCAGAAGAGTCCCCACTACAGGGAACTCTGAATAGCCGATCTGGAGAGAATTTGGCCTATTCTTATTCTAAATTGAGTGGACGAATGTGGATACGTGCAGACCCCAGCAGCTGGGCTTAAGCAACTGCATTAAAGCGGCAATCCCTAGCACATATGCCTGTGTTTCGATGACGCAGCATAGTTTACCGTTTGGACCAAGTACTGTTGCACACTGGAGAGCCTACTGGGAAAGAAAGGAAGATCTGCTCAAAATACAGGGATGTGTGCTCAGAGCAGAGGTGAAAGTAAGTGGTTATGGTCTGGTAGAGCATACCTGGTAAGAAAGTGGCTGGCACATTCAGTAGAGCACAGGTGGGAATAGGGGGTGTGATATGACCTTACTGGTGAGAAATGTAAGTTACTTTCACCCCTGGCACAGACTAACTCCCCTTCCTGTTGCTGTGTCAACCATGGAACGTATTTTGACCACAATTCACCGTGTTGGTCAGTGCAGGTGATAGATCACCTGCGCCCAGGCTAGTTCATACATCACTGGCAAATGACTTTAATCATACCTGGGTATTGAACTTGGTCAATCGCGCAGTGAGATAACCACTGCACCACAACTCTGCCCTGCTTTAGATGTAACCATGCCTGAGAACCTCTTGTCGGATTTATTTTCTTGAACATGTTTGAGATTTAAAAAATGCAACGAAGCCAGGCAAGTCGCCAAGCTTAACGCTGTCCTCCGGTCATTCCTCTGGAATACGAGAGTCTACGCTAAAGTCTATCGGTGCTCAAACAAGCATGAAGCTGTTGCTTGAGCCATAATGGTCAAACTGAGCCTGTGATGGGAATTACACATTCCAGGTTGCCAATCACAGATGCTTATAACGACGATGCTGCTCTAGTCAATAGAGCAAGATGTGAAAAAATGCACAATTGTGTAGAACGAGTTAATTATAGACAAGTACAATGATTTAGCTCGTGATCAAATCCATTAGAATGCACTTGAACTTAGTTAAACAGGTTCGAACTTGGATATTGCTTCGATAGCAGACGACCATGCACATAACGGGCAGACTGGAGGGGTGTGTGGCTGGCAGAAGAGGAGAGTACTGTAGAGAATCAATTGTTGCACTGTCCCCATATGCTTACACATCTATGCAGTGGATTGAGAAGTGCTTTCCAGAGCTGCACTTTCGGGATAACCCGTTGATGTCTCCAATTCATGAGGTGAAAGATCGTGAAGGACAGAGGAGCAATGCTCGACGTGGCTATCCCGAAAGTGCATCTCTTGAGAGCAAGTCTCATCGACATCCAGCCGTGAGAACTCACATCGATACATATGTAGTGGATTGACAAAGGAGGTGTACATGTACAGGAACAAAAACAAATATTTTAAGCAAAAGTTAATAAGAATAATTTTACATTCATAACGCACACATTCATTCACTGTCGAAGGTATTCATTCGACAAAGAACGACTCAGAGGCGCGAGGAGAGCACAGAGAAGCGGAGGAGGCAGCCAGGCGCCATATTGCCACGCACTGCTTCCTATATATTAGGATGTCATCGGTCAATTAATTAATGAGTTTTTTTTTTAAGTTGCAGGAGGAAACCGGAGAGCTCAGAGGAAACCCACGCAGAGCAGGGGGAGAATACGCAAACTCCACATAGAAAGGTGTCCAAGGCAGGGATCGAACCTGCTTGGGCAAGAGTATTCTTTCTCTGAGGCACAGATGTTACCACTGCACCACCCTGCCCTGCCTTAGCCAAAGTCCTATATACCTGGTTCGTAGCGAATCCAGTGCTGCCACATATAATACACTGTGGCCAACGGATTTTTTTCTGACTATAACACGTGAGTTTTCTGAGAACTCTGGTTAGAAAATGTAATTTACTCTTATACATTACCATGTGTGTTCGATGTATATGTCATGGCTAAACGGCTCTTGTGTAAAATTAACGACTCATTTTGTCTCGCAGACTTGCCAACCTTTGCGGTAAGTTGAACATCGGAATTTGACATCGCAGTGGGGCTGATTGGCACCCTGGTTTCTCTTCTGAGAGTGGGAAGTGTGCCAATGGAAACAACAATTGATCATCTTTCATGAAAGTTACATAAAAGACTGTTTATTTAAATTAAATGTTTCTGGTGTTTGCCTGAAATGCTCATATTTCATGGCACACTGCGAACAGAAGTTGTTTTCAAGATCCTTTGTGAAAACTCGCAGATAAAAACACATTTGATATGGAAAGCTACTCTAGAGGTACACGGAAAACAGTTATTTGTGTTGCATTTATTCATAGCTAAGATTTACACAATACCTGATCACAATGGTCTATTCTTGTGAATAAAACGTCTTGATTAAAAAGTGGGCTAGTGTTATTTTGTGTTTATAAGGCCGGAGGTGTTTGGAATGTTCATACAAATACTCTTATATCATCAAGTCCTGTTAGCGAGTAGCTACGAAGGGCAGCACGGCATCTGAGGTGCTGGGTGGCCAGCACCACACCCGGCCACTTTTAGCTCCCGATTTCTGATGTAGTACAGGTACTCATTTGAGGCCGAGTCGACCTAGGGGATGCCCAGAACTGAATCAGATAATTATCACTGGTGTTGACTGACTGTGGTTGTAAACTAAACTCAGGTAGCTTTTGTTCATAGTGCAGCAATATATATATGTACATATAAGCACAAATTCAGCATTTGTCCGTTCCGCCAGTAATTAGTGCTTAGAGGAGACGAGCGCAACATTCTTGAAACCTATAGCATTAACATTAGCGGCACAGGGTTCCGTATACTGTCGCACAACAGTGCTATTGCCCCACTTTTCAGACACAAAGCAGAACTCGCGAGCATTAAGTGTCCCTCAGTATTCTTTGTCTACTCCAATAGGCCATTTGAAAATGTAGGAAGGCAAAAACACATCTGGTTTATATAAAACACCGTACCCATGCTATGTGAATACGCTGGTCTGGCGCAATTTCTTACAGATATACCACCATAGTTTCCACTAAAATCTTTACGAAGATTTGCATTTATTTTTGGATTAGCCTTGTCAAATCCAAGTTGCCAAAACAACTCAAGGAAGACATTAAGGTTGCAAGATAAGCTTGTCCAGCATTTTAGCCAGTCACACAAAACATTGATGCAGTGCGTTTCACACGTTTTGTTAAACTATACACATAAAACAATCATTTACAGCCTTTGGAAATTCCACTTTTAAATGAAGGCCTCCCCATGCCGTGTCAGTCTTGGGCATTGTTTGGCCATAATTCACTACACTGGTCAGCATGGGGGGGGTGAAAGGAGGAGTGAGGGATTTGGAGAAGGCAAGACACTGTCACATATAATTTGCTGTTTACAATGGCCATGACCTGAAATCAAAATTAGGTTGCTGTATCCATAGTGCTGCGTGCTAACCACTGGTTCACCACTCTACTCACTTTAAAGCTAAATACAATATAACATTAGAATATATTTTTGCCATAAAACCTGCTCAGCAAAATGTTGCCATTATCCATTGCCTCTTTCAGTAATGCCTCTGCCAAACAACATGGATTGAAAGCCTACGGCTTATAGACGTGGCCATTAAAACAGGACACTGGGGGTAAATTCACTCAAGTTTAGCAGCGGCGCTCAGCACATGTAGTAGGATGATGATTCAAGTGCAGTGCTAAATAGAAGCCTTCCAAAGGGCCTCCTTCACCAATCTCTTGAAAAATTTGCAAAGTATATCCCAAAAATAAGTGTCATGAACAGTAATGCACAATACAAATATAGCAGAATTTTGATTTGTATAGTATGTTATAACTAATAATCGCATCTCATTGTCAGAAACCACTTGTCCTGTACAGGGTCGCGGCGAGCCGGAGCCTATCCCGGCAGACACAGGGCGCAAGGCAGGGATATACCCACGATAGGACGCCAGTCCATCACCGGGCACTGCGGGCAATTTAGTTTGCAAGCCGATTACCCTATGCAGCAGAATGTTTTTTGGACTCTGGGAGGAAACCGGAGTGCCCGGCGAAAACCCACGCGGACACGAGGAGAACATACAAACTCCACAAAGAATAGCACAGCGCTACCAAATGGGCCACCGTGCCGCCCCTAAATAATAATTATATTTATTATTATGATCTACTTACGACGGAATAGCAAGACACTGCATTTCATTTGGAAAGCGACGTCACAATGCGAGAGAATTCAACTTTGTCCAGCATGTTTATAAAGAGGACACTCCCAAGTAAACACCATGCACCAATTTTAACATAAAATAAATAACAATACACATTCATAACACCGTGCACACGACTAACATTGAAAGCAACCTTGAGAAACACCATAAAGAGCAACATACTTTGCTGTTGTATGAAGCTGAGAGGCAAACCCCTCAATTTCCTGCTCACAGCACTGCCAGTGGAAGGACCTCCACTGCAGGAACGCTCTTGACAGCTCCCCTGCAGGGCAACTAGTTTACTCTTCCATCTTCACCAGATGTCTCGGAAGAGATGGGAGTACCCACATTTTACCCCACCACACACGTAGAATCCCCCACCCGTCGACAGTGCTCAGCAGACATAGTTGGGGGGCAAACGGGCTCATGCTTAACGCAATACAATCTTCAGAGGACTAAAAAATACGTATGAATTGGAACGTGCTTTCTATTACCATAGAAACATATAATCAATGAATGTAAATTTCATTTACCTTCGAGGGTCATGGACTTCTATAGAAAACTTCTTTTCACGAAAATATAGATTCTCCAACTGTCTCCATTGATAAATCTGTTAAAACAAAGACAAGCCAGGATAGTTAATATCGAATTCAGCTTGATATGCAATGTATACTCATTGAACTAAGCTTGCAAACGACCTTTAAACCAAACTGAGCGAAATATTTACGATTTTAAAGAAATATTTCTTAAACACGCACACAAAACAACCGTACAACGCGCTCAACAAATGAGGCTTTGTAAACTCATTCTCACCAAGAGCCACGCCAGTGACCATCACAACCCACACCTGCGATTTGCTCGCAAACCGTCTGAATAACGCGAGACGCTACCGAGCAACCCTGTTCATTTTCAGACAAGACAGCCGTTCTACTCCAGTGAGTAGCTCGTGCCTGTTAAACCCGAGCCGGCTCTGTCATAAATGAGACAACCACTCTGCTGACGCGACCACTCCACTGACAGGGGCGGGTGGGGTGGAATTTTGTGTTCTCAAGCACACCCTCTCATGACAAAAAATGCTGCACTCAGGAGGAGAGAAAAAAAAAATCCTCATACCATCTGCCAGCACCCACTGCGCATTGCGAGCGCGCGCGAGCGCACACGCGCGCGCGTACACTGCTCTCGGGAAAACTTGGGAGGCTCTCTCCCAGTTGCACACTGTAGTTGGTGATGTCATGTCGCCGCACCAATCGTCTTGTTGAATCACCACACTTCTCACGCACATGCCTTTTGTGTTGCCCGGCCATTCACCAATGCAGCACGCCATCAATGCACTCACATCTGTTGTGATTTGTCAAGATAAATAATAATAATAATAATTGTATTTCTAAAGCGCTTTTTCACCCGAGGGTCACAAAGCGGTGCACAGAGAGTTCAGGAAGAGGGAAGAGCAACGTGTGTCGACGTGTTGGCAAGAGGGATGCTGAACTTGGTGTGTTGTGGATCCAGGGAAAACAATAAAAACGAGACATTTAATATTAGCAAGAGAACAATCCTGGCCAAATGGCACGTTAGGTGTAGTACACAATGAGCACCGAACAATAGCTCTATCAAGCATATTTACTGAATGTACTTGGTGTGGATATGATTTTAAAGGCTTAAACACGTTCTACTTTTTTTGAAAACCATGCTATAATATATATTTCTAAATATAACAGCTTTTATAACATGTAAATGGTTAATATATTTAAAAATAAAAACAATGTCCCACCTATGTGCAATTCATTTCCATATATAATATTTCTTTGTTCACTCCTACTAGTAACCGTGTACTGTGTGCCATCTTTTACAGTCTCTTATTATTCAAATTGATATCAGTTTTGCTAGTGTAGCGTACATTAATTTCATACTAATTCACTGCATCCTAAACGCATTTATTTGACAAAAAAAAATTCAGGTCTTCATTATTTTTAGCCCATTCAAAAGAGATGTTTAAAGTGAATTAACCTCTCATCTCTTCTCATTGTCAGAAAACGCTTAGTCCTGTACAAGGTCGCGGTGAGCCGGAGCCTATTCCGGCAGACACAGGGCGCAAGGCAGGGATACACCCGCGATGGGCCACAAGTCCATCACCGGGCATTGCGGGCAATTTAGTCTGCGAGCCAATTAGCCTATGCAGCAGCAAGTTTCTGGACTGTGGGAGGAAACTGGAGTGCCCGGCGAAAACCCACGCGGACACGGGGAGAACATGCAAACTCCATGCAGAAGGCACCCGAGCCGAGAGATTCGAACCTGGGAACTTCTTGCTGTGAGGCGACAGCGCTACCCACTGGGCCACCGTGCCACCCCCACACTAACGATTTTCGGGATGAGAAAAAAAACGTTTAAACGGGGGAAAGACTAACAAAAAATGAAAGCCTGGTGTTTGATGGCCTTCACTACAGGAGAAGAGCCTCCCTAATGCTGCCCATTAGTGAAATAATTACACTCCAGGGATGTCAATGTACAATAAGACGTGCAGCCACCTTTGACGATTCGCGTGTCGAAAATGTAATTAAATCTGCTGAGTGCAGCGAACTCTCAACCTTGTGACCGTTTCTAACGTACAGCGGGCTGTACTACAACTCTGTACCTTGAAACAGACCCGGCTCACTGAGTATTTCTTCATCTTCACTAATACAGGAAGCAGCTGATCGTGCAGTGTAAATTGACGACGTAGTTTTAAAAGAATGTCCTACATTTCAATCTGAGGTGGGTCCTTCAAATGTACATCACTGTAATCTTTTTTTTTTTAAACCAAGGGCTTGTACATTATCGTTTTGTCACAAAATTGCCATTTCAAAACATTGAAATTTAGACAGTGCCTTTTTCGGGATAACTGAAATACTTAGTGCAATTTCCCTGTAATATATATTTTTGCATAGTTATACATGAGCAATAGGCACGCGTACACCCCGTTCACCACTGAATCAATTACAAGCAATTATAAGAAAGCAATTTAAAAACAAAATCGACAGTTGGTTTACATATGGCTGTCGGTTAGGATACCGTACGGGAAAGGGGGATTCTTAAACTGTCATAAAAGACAATTTTAAAAAAGGAATGTCTATAAAGTTAAAACACCGATGTGTATGTGGGTATTCATCACAGCAGGTACAAGCAAGAAAAAGACACATTTGCACTGCTCTCTAGACTGATGGATCACCACATCTAACTACTGGCAGGTCTCTTCCCAGCAGTACCTCAGGAGTGATTACTACACTGTCACCACTACCTAAAACCTGCATCAGTATCTAGGTTTATCCATTTAACTCAATACTTCATTCACTTTCATTTGCTTGTCATCGCTGATCACTGCAACGGGTTCATAATGCACGATCTGAAATTAGCGTTGAAATTTTGCCCCCTTAGTTATTGGCTCAAGCGAAAATCAAAATGTGTGTTGGTTTAATAGCAGCATTGATTTATGCACGACACGCACGCAATTATAATTCTATACCAAAGATAAATGTGGTGTCAAGATGAATGACCTCAAAGAGAATTGAAAGCATGTGCTTTAACGACTCACTGAGCAGAGATAATGACGAGAGGGCCAGAGCAACGCACATTGTATTGAATGAGGCAGCTGTCTTTTCAGGTGCATGTGTCCACTGTCTGGAATTTTTAAAAAATCTGAAACATAATACACAGTAAGATCCAGTCCACGCATTTGAAACTAAATAAGACTGGAGTTATATTGTGAGTAGAATATCGAGAGTTCACCTCAATTTTACCGAAACCATCTTGTCAATTCAATTAAACACAGTATAGGACATGCATCCCAGGAGACAAGCTCGTCGGTAAATTTAGATCTGTGAATCTCACTTTCAAGGCAATGTTTGAGGGTGCAGTTATATTTTATAAGCGTATGAATTTTACAATAATATTTAATATCGCAAAATATGACTCCACACAGGGATTAGTACATTGATCATGTACTCCACAGTGTCAGTGATGTTATTCGACTTGCAGAATACCCATCATCGAAGTACAACCATAGCATGACACTTTTAATAATACACCGCAATACAGCATCTTATGAGCTGGAGTGGAAATATATTACGTTTGACGTTTAAAAAAAACATACTATATAAAGGAAATATAAAGTAATTTCATAAAATATAGAGTCAACAGATAAAGCTAGAGGTTTAACAGTGACCTTATTGTCAGCAGCAAATTTGACAAATATGTACCTAATCCTTTGTTATTTCGCATTGGAATTCATTAAAACCTATCTAGGTTGCATTCCACTGTAGCAATTTATTGATGTAATACTTTTGTCATCATGGCTTTGCCAGAGGGCCCATTAATACAATCGTGGCCCCAGGAATCCAGTAATTACAGTCCAAGGTCAACACTCCATGACCTGTATTTCCAGCTGACTTGCTGATGAACTGACAAAGAGAGACGTCTACGATGGAGTTCTACGAGCAGTGGCACATTGTAGATGCCAAATGAGGATATTTCCCATTTTCAGCAATGTCATGATGCTCAAAAGCAATACCTTTAAAAAAAAAAATGACGTTTCATTATTTAATGTCTCGGCAAAAGAGCTGAACGTATAAATAATGAAAGTTCCTTGTGTTGAAAAGTCAAACTCACGAGCACGATTGGGCTAATGGAGCTTCTGTTGGTTTTAATGATGATATCGCAAAGCATTCCTGACTGCTTTCATATGGTATGTACGGAATAACACACATCAAGTCTACGTACTACAACGGTAAGAGTTTAAAAATATATAACAGAGTATAAGTCTGTCGCAACAAATTATTTAACCACTTAATGTGCGTGCGCATATATACAAGAGGGAAAGGTGCAGCTCAGCAATTGCTTACAATTGCCACTGATTGTGAAAAACGCTCTAACAGAGGGAACTCTAAAAAGATTCTCTCGAGGCTATTTTGGCCTACTATTCCACACTAGCCAGTCATATTTGAAGAGATTTAAGTACCCATACTTTACCCCACCACCAATGACCTAAAGTAACTAACTCCTGAGTGTAGAGGGATGTGGGAGATATCTTTTTTTTAATGCTCCCATTGTTTAAACCTCCTCACTCAGAGATTGAACCAACATCCTCTGTATAGCAAATTCAGCAATGCTCAAAACGCGTTTGTAAATATTCTTAGAATGCATTTAAGTCTCTGGAAATGCTTATCTGATCTCCCTTTTAGTCGGTGTTTTTTGTTTGTTTGGACTTTTAAAAATAAATAAAATGTCTTTTCACGGTGATTTTTTGGAAATCATTGGAAGACACACCTGCCTGGGCTTTAACTTGTCCTGGAAGTCGTATTGCGAAATGCCCTTGTTGCTCAATCCAAGCCACCAAGGCAGTCCTTTTTTATCCTGCCAAACAATACAATTAAAACAGCGATGACACACACACACACACACAGACAGATCAGATACCGATTCATATTTTACGGACAATTAGTTTGAAAAATATTTGTGACAACGTAATCATCAGGTGGTGTTAATTAGGCTAACGAGAAATCAGCTGCACGTGAAGCAGATGGACACCACATGCTATGCAGAATAAATAAATGAATAATATTAACTACACTTTTGCACATAGTGTCGTGCAAGAAGACAACATTTACTGATTTTCTACTTTTAATAAGTGGAAAGTGTGGATGTATTTACAGCCCTTTATCAATCCAGCTATGGATGAAGGACTGCCCATGCACTATCAATCAAGGTGGTTGATTGACCATATTTCACCACTTAGGCCAGTGTGGGTTGGTGAAATGGCCATACCAGGATCGATTTCGATTGCACTAGTCACTGAGGTGAGCTGCGGCCGGCAATCGGACTCATTACCAAGTTCATAATGCAGTACGATAACCATCGTGCAATGCAGTACGATAACCATCGTGCAATGCAGTACGATAACCATCGTGCCGCTTCTAACTTCGAACGGATTATAACTCTTAAAGTCGAGCCTGATGCCAAATTATAAACATTGTTGGGATAGAATTTTACAGACACACGGAAAAGGTATCTATAAACATGTGCTCTTTAAAGCAGAATAAAAAAACTCCCATCGTGCTTAGGCCATTTTTATTACACGGAAGCAAAAGATGTACAATAATTGCAAATTTCCGTACGTGCATTTTTTTGTCCGGATCAAAACACAGCTGAAAAAACACCCGCACCTGTCTGGGTTCCCACAACAAAGACAACAAACAGCACGGACACCACGTGTGTCCCCCACGCGGTGCCAATAAATCAGAGGAAGTTGGTGGCGAGGCGTGGTGGTGCGTTCGACATAACTGTGGTTTCAATCTTGAGCTGGTCACCGGCTCACTCCCCTTACCCTCCAACTAGCCCGAGGAAAATATCCCGTGGGTGCTTTTAGTGACTTATCGCATCGCCATAATCTGGCATATTGTTACCGTCCTTGTAAGAAATCTGTTATGGGACATGTGGCCATTCAATGAAAGGGAGGAATGTAAAGCCCTGAGAGACTTATTTTAAAGATTACATATTATTGTACCCTTTACTCACGAAATATCACACCCTTCCAATTTATCTCTTCCCTATAAAGTGGCCACCTACCAGTAATCACAACACCACCGCTGCAGCTCTAAAGTTAGATATGGAACAAATAAGTAAATGGGATGACGAAAAACATGCAAAAGAATACCAAATAGGAATCATCAAAAAGTATCTTATTAACGATTACATTCGTGCCTATTATATATGAATATATAGTACTGCACATAAACCTTTAACAACAGGATATATGTATCTGTGAGATATTAAACATTCCTGGAATTGGGGCATGGGCATTATGCAGTCACGAGCAGGTAAGATTGAGAGAGAAGCATACGTTGCCAAACGGGACATGTGGATAAAAGCAAAACAGTGAGATGGGGGAGACATGGAACCAGAGGAGCTCTGTGGCATGGAGGTGTGGGGTGAGAGAGAATGGGTTTGGCGCAGGGGTCATGTCGGCAATGTGAGTTGTGTGGGTCAAACTAACTGACCAGGCTGCAAAAAAAGACTTTATGACCTCGGGCTAATTTTGAGCAGGTTCTACCAGTCTGCCCATGAGAGGATAAACTGCCAAAGAGTGGCCCCTTAAAGAGGGAGGAATGGAAGTATGTGGCAGGTCCTCTCTCTCTGCTCCGTGTCTGACTGGTGTCTATAATGGTGTGATTACTCACAGCTGTTGGTTCCCCACAGCCATGCACAACACACTTTAGTAAAAGCCATCCATTAACTTGGTATTCAACAGTTTCGGTAACTTTTAATGTGGTTTGGCCACCTGCTAAGGGACAGGAAGAGTGGGCTCCGGTTATTTTTTGGAAAGTCTGAGAGAGGCCGTTGCCGCTACGAATCCGCCCACTTAATTTCGTGTTAATTACAAAGTTGGCTTTGCCTTGTGTCATGTTAAGGCTCCTGTAAAATATGTTCAAAATACTGCCGAAGATAAGCAAGAGGAAAAGTTGTTGTTTTTTTATAGCTACGATTTAAAATATGGATTGTGCTTAGAGCATGTTTAAAAATAAAACTAAGAGCATGTTTTAAAATATATATAATAATGTACTCAAACTAAAATTTTAATAATCTTAAGTATGATACAACTTTCTTACATTATAATAATGCTGCAGCTTCAGAAGACAATTTTCAACAAGTTGAGCAAGGCTGATAAAAGCTTACTGTACAGGAATAATAATGCATCCAGGAGTACAACCACCTGGGAGATGAATAAGTGAAATCGTCTCACGTGAAGATTCTAGGAGGGCCTCTGCATCACACCATCGTGAGGGACGGTGGAACTTTGGGAGGCCTTTAACGAACGGTGGATCGACCACGGCTGAAGATGGTTATGATAATAAGTAGAAATTTACATAATCCTCATTCTCATGCAGGATCAATTTTATAGGGGCCTCGTCCTATGCCATTGGCTTTTGCTCTCAACCATTCTCTTCTGAGCCCTTATAGGAACAGCCACAGCAGCCAGGGCTCGCTACCGAATAATTGGGTCCTGAAGGACAGTATGCTCCCGAGTGCATCTCTTGCCCTGGCCTCATCACAATGATCAGCTTGTGCTGCTGTGAGTTCACTAGAGAGCTGGGTCCTATGCCACGATGAAGACAGAAAAAAGAATAATGAAGCGTAATGAAAATGCAGAGATGATGTGTATATACTGTCATGTACTTAAGTCATATTGAGTTATTTGGTTTGTTACTGGATACCTGACATGTTGACCCTTGGGCCTCTGCTCAATGATCTCTGTTTATGAAAAGCCTGGCTACTGCTAGATGACGCCTCTCCAAGTTGTGTTGTTCATGGGGATGGTTTGATCAAATGGTACCAAACGACCTAGCGTGGGCTGGTGCAGGGGGACACAAGACTGATTCATATGTGATGCGCCACTGCTGTCAATTAACTCAAATTGAACTCGGATTGCCGGGTTTATAACGCAGTGCACTCGCCACGACGCCACCACTCCTTCCAGACCTGAGGCAATTGCCATTCTCTCAAATATCATAAATCTGCATCCAATCTAAAACAGAATTTTACTACTATATGGAGTAAATAGAATGATAACCTTGGCTTTATTGTGGTTTCACACCGATTCAAACAGGTGTGATCTGCAGCCAGACATGACCTCACACTGCAAACAGCTCTTTCAAAATAACAATAGGCACTCCAATGGCAACCTGTTTCCCATGATGGTGCACTACATTCAAATTTGATTCTCTTTCTTTAAACGTAAATGAATTTACACGTGTATTTTTTGTCTTTATTGAGCATCAAACACAACATTTTATTTACTTATAGGAAACTGCTCCTCCGTACAATCAAAACTGTTCATTTGTTAAGATTCTTTCAAACATTATTTCAGGTTTTTCAGAGCCATAATGTATAAAAATCTGTCCTCCTGCTATGAAGTCGTTCACTCTGCATTGCGTGTCACTGCTCTGAAGAAAGCTTATGGCCTAAAATGTCACCCCATTACAGGATAACTCCTCACATTTGAATCGGTGAAAATCTAAGTGATGGGCGATTTTATTTCCCATGCATTTTTGGAAAACCCCACGGATAACAGAACCGGCAATTATTGCCCCCCATGTCGGTGAGAAACGTCAATGAAGACGAATTTGGTGAAAATCTCATCTCTTCTCATTGTCAGAAACCGCATAGTCCTGTACAGGGTCGCGGTGAGCTGAAGCCTATCCCGGCAGACACAGGGCGCAAGGCAGGGATACACCAACGATGGGACGCCAGTCCATCACCGGGCACTGCGGGCAATTTAGTCTGCAAGCCAATTAACCTATGCAGCAGCATGTGTTTTGGACTGTGGGAGGAAACCGGAATGCCCGGCGAAAACCCACGCGGACACGGGGAGAGAACATGCAAACTCCACACAGAGAGGCACCCGAGCCGAGATTCGAACCCAGAACCTTCTTGCTGTGAGACGACAACGCTACCCACTGGGCCACCATGTCGCCCTTGGTGATATTCTACTACAACTAATTGCACCGGTACATGCCCATGCAATATGACTACCATTAACTACACAGCTTGGCACGAGTGATTATTGTTACTGTGCTGCATATGTGGATGATATTTGCAGAATGTATGTTGATGTGGACTGCTGTTAAAAATGCAGAAAACATTACCTTCACTGGATAATAGTGAACACCATAGCTAGGCAGAGTTTCCACCACACTCATGTAACTGCAAGAGAGAAGCATTATAAAGCTTTAGGTCAGTGGCATTATCAGAAAGCATGTATTGACTGAGCTGTGGGACAATCACTTTAAAAGGACAATAATAGCCAGAGTAGACATGCGATTCAGTGATGTCCGCTGACCACCTGGGTCCCAGAAGATGTAATCATATAAAATTGACTAGTGCTAATGTCATTGTTAGCGATTTTTCAGTGCTTTTGAAATATTGCGTTTTACAGTCTTGCAGGGCCAAGATTATCGGGACATAACAGATTCAAAGAAAGTCCCTACTTGACGATAGCTTGCCCTCGTGTTTGTCCCTTGAGCTTCTTGTAGTGTTCGATAATTCGCTCCTCGCTGTGAAATATAAAAGAAAAGCATTGATTAAAACATTACATCACGTGCCACTCTGCGAGACTTAATATAACGGTATGGAATTATTGGCGGTGCTAGGAATAAGCAGCTCAACCAAGCAAAACTAAACGGTACCAAGCAGCTCATGGGCCCGTGAATTCATAAACAAAATGTGAGTCCAGTAAATGTCAGAAAATCCAATGACTAGAACAAGACGTTTAACCAAATCACCAGAGAACATCTCATATATATCTGAACTGCTCTGATGGTGTTGCTACTGCTGACATGCCATCCTGTCCACAGCTCTGTGCAGCGCTTTGTAACCCCCGGGTGAAAAGCACTCTAGAAGTGCAATTATAATTTTTATTATTATACCTTTTGCCATAACGCTAGTATTGTTATTTCTGCTTAAGATCTCCCAATGAGCTAATACCACAACTACTGTAATCAATACTTAAAATTGGGTATTTAGGCTAAGCAATTAACCCACAGGTCAGTGATATGAACAATAATAATCTCCAATGTATTTTTCATGTCACATTCCTGTTCTTTGTTCTTGTATACTCTTTTTTAACTATTGCTTTGCTTTATTTTTTTGCCACAAAACTGCGCAAAAACATGCTATGAAACATAAATTCAATAACCCATGTCTCTAAATTCCAAGTCTCGAAATTTAAATGTGCTATATCTATAACAACAGTGACTGATGTACATAACTCACATTATAGATAGGTAAAGTAGAGAAAGTAATCAGTATCAAAATAAATCAACGCTAAACCTTACAATAAATAAACAGTCTCCCTTTCATTCAATGCCGCAAAAGCCACACGACTTTCACATTTTTCAAAGTGTCAATACCCTGAATTCTGGGGCTGTTTGTACACACTTACGCTCTCTAACCCTCAGTAAAGAAACACACTCCCGACACATTTCTCACTTGGCAATCCTATACATTGACTGTCAATATGTATACCCGTGGGCGGTCAGTAAAGATTTGCTCAATATCCATGGCACACACAAGCACCCCTTTATCCGGTAGTGCTAACAAACCTCCTACTGTTCCGTCAGAGTAACGGGAGGATGAACAAAACACAAGAGAGACGATGATTGCTTCGAAAAGCCACTCTCTCGGGACAACCGCGTCGATCGCTCCCTCTCTCCCTCCATCGCAACGTTTTGCCTCGCACGTTAGAGGCACCTTCAGGCGCTACCTACGTCATTGCAGCAAGAGACAATTTAAATCTGGAGTACCCCACCGTTCACCTGTAGCAATGTTCTGCTCACACCCTGCATACATATTTGAAAAGCTCAAAACCAGCGATATCGCGAAATCCCACGCACAATCTGTTAAAATTCCTGCGGCTCTTAATCAATGTCTGTCGCATTAGATATGACATCCACTTTCACTCACTGTAGTGAATAAATATTTATACAGAAACGTAACGGTATCGCTCTGAAACAGCTTGTTGAGTCCACTCGGGCCTGAAAGGCTTCCATGGCAGTACACTCCAGAGTGTATTTGGCCTACTGTTCCACTTTGACCGTACGTTTTGGAAGCCGTGGAAATATCAAGACATTATATTGATGTAGCTTTGCATGGCCAGATGTATGAACATTGCTCTCCATAGCTGCTCTTTTGCGATAGCCATGTCTATGGCATGTCTATCCCTTTGGATAAATTTGCCTCCCACGCTGGAGGCATCATCAGGCCTGTAAAGGGGGAAGCGAAACATCGCAGAGCAGAGACGAGGGACGCTGGACATGCCCAAAAGAGCAGCTCTTGAGAGAATTTTTAGCATCGACACTTCAGTCCATCACACGTGACCTGCTGATGTGGGAGCTGTGTGAACCCAAGTATTCTGCTGTGTGTAGAGGCATGAGTATTTTATAAACTTGTGCCATTGTTACAACTGCCATGCCAGTAGGACGGAATTTAACCGGTGACTTATACATGTCCAGTGCCCTCTGTGTGTCCAGTGCCGTAACAATTACACCACAGTTGGCTCCGATTCATGGATACTTGTATATCATACCAAATTTTATAAAGCGATCTATACATGTGGTCTCCAAATGTGGAGACGTATTTGACAATGATCGCATTGCTAGAGAGAGGTGCAGTAGATTTGATGGCACATTTTCAGAGACTCCGGATTTCATTTCTCTTTTATGAAGCCCATAAATCTCAGCGAACGAATAGAATGCATTCTGAGCAAGACGCCTGCTTTTCAAACCAAGAGGGATTCCATTGGGATAAAATTGATGCAAGGTAATATTTAGCATACATATTACTATTTCATACATACATGCATACTGGCTTATATATAGTGACACGAATAGTATATATTTCTTCATTTACTCAAAGGTGATTTCCCTCAGCTCAGCGATAGTGAGGGGCTCACACAGTTGGAAGGTTATAAGTTGAAATCCTGCTTGAGGGTTTACTTATCCCATCAGCCCTCTGGAGTCTATAAAATGAGTACCACCGTGGAGAAATCAAAAGTGGTTGTCCTATGTTAGAGACTGGTACGTAACATTGTACCACTCTGTTTTCAGGACTCGATGAGAGTTGCTCTCCGTACTGTTCCTTCAGGATAGACGTGTCGAGCGCGGGAACACTCGGCACGGCTATCCTGAAAGAACCGCCGTGGAGAGCAATTCCCAGACTGTGATATTTCCGTCACTGGCTCAGGGTTGTAAACAGCCCAGAAACACCACCTCCACGCCCATCTGATTGAGCAGGAAATCAATTCGGCTTTGCTTTCCGCGCGATCGGGTTCAAGGATCTGGAAAGAAATCAGGGGAAAAAAAAACGGACGCCAGCACTCACCAGTAGCTGATGGAGGGATGCTCCTTCAGTACCAGCGTGGGGAGAGGAGGAAGGGTCTTCAATTCCGACCGCACCGCGTCATCACTGCCAACGCATGAACAACACGAGTGAGCGACCACTTGGGAGTCGAGTCTTAGCAAACGCTTCAATGTTACACCGTGGTGAGGAGTAAGCCCTACAACGCCTGCTAAGTGGGGACCACGTGATGTATTTCAGGCGCAACCGGAGATTAAAACTTCAGTGCCGAGCACACACTTGGATTAAACTAATTTGAAGTCATTCATCATTCCAGTCTACTGCACTTCCGACGGCTCTAGACAATCCACCACCATAGGATGGGACAGCTTATTTCACGGTCACTTGCTGCAACTCGAAACCACATAACATGCTTTGATGACAAAAATGTGTATACTCGCTTATTTTTATACCCGTGCTGCATAACACGTGAGTCAATTCCAGCACTTACAGTATTATTATAATTGAAAATGTCATTTCTTGCAGAATAATAAATACCCCTACACAACAGTCTCTTACAATATTGACATTACTTTTATTCAACATCTTTTGTATGCATCCCATCTGCATGTAACTGATGTAGGGTTGCACAGCTTCATGTATGATAATTGAGTCCCAAAGCTCTTCTTTCGGGGCAGCCGTGTCGAACGCTCCTCCTCTCTTCTTCTAGACGTTTAACATCCCACGTTGACTATCCCGAAAGAACAGTTTTGGTAAGCAAATCATCGTTCATCCGCTGTTATCCAATTACGCTTCATCGTTCATCCGCTGTTATCCAATTACGCTTAAGTGACGAAGTAAATTAATGAGTGAGAGGAAGCTCATTGGGGAGATGTAACAATTAAACTTGTTTGCGGGCAGGTGACAGGTGCATTATTAAAATCGGTAGATTGGGCAGGCTTTCACCCAGCAGCGAAGTGGCCACGGCCGAGGTTGACGGTCACCATAATGAAGTGCACAAGCAAACGATCATCAACATGTGACTGTGACACGTGGAGCTGAGTGGCCACGCTGGCTGGAACCTTCAAACTGTACCGAATGTGGGCAACTCTCTGGCCAGTCGTTAAATTCCTGCCGAGCAAGCAAGACAAGTAAAGCGAGTACGACAAGTTTAATGGCTTCAACTTTGTCTCCAGTGGACATCTCTCATCTTGCAACTGTCCCCCTTCGCTGGGAGATTCACATAAATCAAGAGGCACCGTGGTGGCCACACAGCGATGCCGTTTTTCCTGTTGGGGCTTCCAAAATCGATTCCAAAACAATGAATTCGAGCACCCGTGGCTCACATATGTGGAGAAAGTGAGTGCTGACTCTTGGTATAAAATGGTCAAATTACATGAATGCAGAGATTTATGGAAATGTATGATTTCTGAAATGTATTTAACAGCTCACGTGAAGACACGGGTTTCTTACAAATCAGCAGCTCAATGATGTTGATTGCAAAATAATAATTTAGATAATAATTACCGGGTACTCCGGTTTCCTCCCACCAAACAAAGACACACTGCTGCCTAAGTTAATTGGCCTCCTGAGTTAATTGCCCCCCAATGCCCTCCGATGTACTGGCATCACATCCTGGGTATTAGCCTGCCTTGCGCCACCTGTCTGCCGGGATAGGTGCCGACCTACGCGACCCGGATATTGATAATGATGATAATAATAATTCACAGCTCTTGTTCAGCTCAGCGCTACACGAAGGCGTCCTTATGTGGTACGGAGTCGTGGGATTTTAATTTTATTGCTATTCATGACGTTGGTCAGTGTGTGTCGGTAAATGCAGGGGGGGGGATGGGGGGGAAGGATCCGTTCCAACATCAGTCCCTACTGATGTCAGCCGTGGCTGTAAATCAAACTTAGGCTATTGGCTTCATAGCACAGTGAACGATCCATCACCATCATAGGCCACGATTAATCCACTGCTAGATGAATGCCTCCCCAAGCAGAGCTGCACATCACTCCATCTCCCCAATTAGGACTATATCAGTACATCTAGTGTCTTGCAAGTGTCGATTCAACTGGTGGTGCCATTGAAGGTAACAATGGTGACCCATGCCACAGCATATTGTACACTCTATCCATATATCTTTGAAGTATATTTAGGAGTGTTTAGATAGCAGATGATGCCAGGGATGATAACAGTCCTAGGTTCATCAGGTATAGTATATTGTGTACTTGATGCTATATCAGAATATCTTTGTATATGCAAGAGTGTTCAGTCAGTTGCTGATGCCATTGATGATAACAATGCTGACTCACCAGGTATAGTCTCCTGCCGCTTCCTGCAACAGGAAATTCATAAACAACACACGTTCAGAACTGGTTTATCTTTTAAACAGAGAACAGCAAACACTTGATGCTCTTCCAATTGACGCTGATGTCATTTCTGAATTGCTTTCAAAAACAATCGACCCGTGATCCATTCATTAATATGTTTAAAAAAAAAATACTCAACACATTCGTAAACAACCAATGCCTCAAATATGTGTTATAGGTGACATAACGAGCGAGGCCAGATACGTATGAGTTGGCGACTGTCCAACACACCGTGATGTATAGGGTTTCGGAAAAACATGACGCGTTGGTGCCAAGCCAAGGTCTATAGCAACCGCGAGGAGGAACCGATTACTGTAGATCGTAAATGATTGGCAGAGGGAGAGCGCCGAGGGGGAGGTATGGGCAAAAAGAGTGGGAGATGAGGAGGAGGGAGAACCTGGAAGGAGCGTTCAACCGTGAAAATCTAAAAAAAACCCACATTTGTTGTTCTGCCCGATTACACTGCAGCAGCACAGAGAAACTGGGGCCACATGCCCTCTGCATCTGTCGATATTCGCAGCCACGAACGTCATAACACTAGAGAGGTGAAAGGTAAACGCACCACATCTGATTTATTATTAACGCGGTAGAAAGTAATAATCACCTCCATCTCCGATCTCCCAACTTCATTTATTTATCATCGTGTTACCGTCGGTAGAAAGGTAGTCATTATTTCCGTCCAAATACGCTCCGTCCACCTCATTCTGCCATCACAGCAGCCGGACCGAGGCAGCTCATTAACGTTTAAGCCGGTCGCGCATTGTTATTTATTTATTTATCCCCACTCGTATCCCGACTCCCGTTGAGACGCACTCGCCGCGGCCCTTCTTCGCAGGCGTGCAGCTGTTATATTCAAATTCTCGCGGTGCTCTCTCAGCTGCTTAAGCACATCTCTTACACTGCAGCTGCCAGCCTGCTGTACTGAGCTGTGGGTACAGCAGGCGCATGTGCAACGTGCCATCAAGGCATCATTAGCGACGATCGCTTATCGGATTCGACGGCAGCACGGAGCCGTCAGTCAATTAATTCATTATCATCTCATCTCATTGTCTGAAACCTCTCATCTCTCATCTCATTGTCTGAAACCGCTTAGTCCTACACAGGGTCACGGTGAAGCCGGAGCCTATCCCGGCATTATTCATGTCTCGGCCGGCGGAGAGCGTAAAGCGGGGGGAAAACCCAAGATGTGACGCCAGTACGTCGCAGTGAGCCATGAGTGTGCTTGTTAAATAGAGGGGAGCATCAATAACACTTAACTGTGGTGTAAAATTCTAATAATAATTGCATTTACAGAACGTTTTCACCCGAGGGTCACAAAGCGCTGATGCCACACTGTTAGTTTTACTATGTGTATGTCTTCGTTGCTTGATTTTTAGAGGTATACGAGATCTGGTTATACACAGGGATTTTGAATTAAGTCGTGTCAAGCTCTGTCAATCCACTGCTGGATGAAGACGTCCTCACGCTGTCCTTCGTCGCATTGTCAGATCATACTTCACCGCTTCAGAGTGAAAGGCTACCAGCGTTAATTCAGATATAACTTAAACTCGCACGAGTCATTGACGTGTGTACATTTACTCGTGACACGTGTTTACTCTCTGTTGGTCTGTGTAGACTGGCGACGTTCCAGCATTGCCGATACACAATTATGAAAAATAAAACACTTATCCTTCACTACATTCAGGCAATTTGGATACTAACAGTTGCGGATTAATGTTCGAGGCTGACTGGGAGAACAATACCCGCTTACTGGAATTCGTGGTTGCGAATGAATTCCACTACCGCTGCAGCTGTCATCATCATTATCAATACCCGCTTACTGGAATTCGTGGAAATAATGCCACCTCCAGAGAGATATATTTAAAAGTTTCAATAAAGAATCCTACAACAGAAACTCCTCCAAAAGTTGAACTTTGTGCATGCCGCTGCAGAACGCAATAAACTGCACGTTCAGACATTTTGTTCAACACACAAACCAATCATATCTGTCATTTTTATATACTAAAGTATAAATAAACTCACAGCATGTGTGTTTGTGCTTCAATTCAAGTGGATATACATGATATTACACACATTGTATCCATAGAACTGATTTATTCCTGAGAGTGGTATTGGGCAGAATTACAATTTCACGACCTCTTTGAACTCTTTCGCCTCGAGATTATTGCACGCCATGTTATTTTTTCATCTGTGAGGAAATAATGAAAGATATAACAAACGCATGAAATCACACAACTGAAAACTCAAAGTTAGAACAAAAAAATAAAACGTTGGCAACGCCTTTCAACGCATTGCCAATCCACTACCACAGTACCGGCTTTAAGACTTAAATAATGTTTGATATCTAATGCAATGAGTAGCTATTCGCATGGCGATCAATCGTACCGTAGGACTGTACAGTAACCGACCTGAGTATATTCTAAACCAGCAGAGGGGAGGGCATGATGGTCTCGTGGTTCACAAACTGTGCTACGGATGTTGTGACCTCACACCAACCGCTGACCATGGCGAGCATTGAACATTAATATGTAAATTGTACCTGGGCCTCCCCAAGTGCTCGTGCAGAGAAATAAATAAATAAATAAATCCCCATGACCCACACAGTGGTAGCAGGGTCTTCATCCAGCAGTGGATTGTCAAAGTGCTTTAAATAATTGGGACAGATTGTGGATCATGACTTATCTATACGTAGTCTAATGCGACCCACAAATCATACACTGGTGCATGCAGTATAAGGTACAAGGCAGAAGCACTATGTGTATGCGTTGATTCGAATAAGCTCTCCAACGTGCGTTTCTTCTCAAAAGTATTTAACTACGAATAACAACATTGCCGTCCTAGCGGCACAATGGACAAATTGATTAACGGCCAACAAATCGATTAATTGCAACACTTTAATTAATTTTCTTGGTTTCCTGTAGGATAAGTTCATGGTATCAATGCAACATTAGGCAATGCCAATTAACATTGCATCTTCTTTACAACCGACATTGCAACCCCATGTTACAGATGGACACAGACCGGATTAATTAACCATTCCAAAGTCAGTTATAAAGCATAAACAGAAGCACATATTTTTTTAATTTTTCAGTCGTAAATGCCTTCTTCCCACGCAGAAACACACACAGAGACAATACAAAGATCCCCCTTTGTAGCCTACATCGGCTGTAGGGTTAAGTGCCGTAAGCAAGCACCTTGGAAGGTTGACACGGCACACGAACAAGTGGGTACCCAGCACCATGCCCAGCCGCCTTTGTCTCCCGAATCGCAATGTTTACGCACTGCACTAGGTTCTACATTTGAATTTGAATCGACCGAAGCGGAGCCCAGGACCGTGTCAATATCGTCACTGGCGGTGTCCGTGAGCGAGATTTGAATTCGGGTCGCTGGGCTTGCAGCCCAGCGCGCTAACCGCTGAGCCACCACGCATTGGGGCACCACGCTTGATTAAAAAGGAGTACCTGCAGGATGTACGCAGAGAGCTCAAATGCCGTCTCGCTGTCCACTTCGATTATCCCCTGTGGGAAAACACAAGCGTTGGTTGGCACCGTGAGTCGGTGGGTGGCGTGTGCACGTCACACTGATAAGGGACCGCTCCGTCAGACACTGCGCTCGGCACGGCCCAATGCACCGCAGGAGTAGCAAACACGCTGCTTATGTCGAACAAGCGTGGGTGTGGAGGAAGGTCATGGGAGGAGGGATGTAGAGTGCGAGAATCGGGGTGGTCTATCGGCTCGCAGCAGCTGTGATGACAGTCGCTGCCACATTGACCACCGGTGTCAGGAGGCGCCGTGCAGAGCAATAGGGCTCTGCGTGCTTGAGTAAGGCTGCCCGTTGAACCAACGCGCCGCCGAACAGAACATTACATACGAGAAGCCAAGTGTTTACAGAGCGTTTAAATTATTAATCTCATCTCATTGTCAGAAACCGCTAAGTCCTGTACAGGGTCGCGGTGAGCCGGAGCCTATCCCGGCAGACACAGGGTGCAAGGCAGGGATATACCCACGATGGGACGCCAGTCCATCACCGGGAATTGAGGGCAATTTAGTCTGCAAGCCAATTAACCTCTGCAGCAGCATGTTTTTTGGACTGTGGGAGGAAACCGGAGTTCCCGGCGAAAACCCATGTGGACACGGGGAGAGAAGCTCGCAAACTCCACACAGAGAGGCACCCGAGCCGAGATTCTAACCCGGGACTTCCTGCTGTGAGGCGACAGCGCTACCCACTTGGCCACCGTGCCGCCCGTGTAAATAATTAATAATTTCATGTTAAAGATTACTAACTCGTTGTGCTGCATTTTTGCTATGGTATAAAACAACGTCGCCACTGGTAAACTGACCACGGAAATGCAGAGCTGCGCACAGAAGTATGCCATTCTGAAGTCTGTCGTTTACAGTAGAAATAGCATTCTCAAGTAAACGTAATTTTCTGCTCAAATGGAACTTGAGGGAGTATCATGTTCTGTGTACAGCCCCGAGACAGTGGTGGAAATTCCACATTCCATTGCGAAGGCGAGTCTCCCCACAGAGAAAAAAAACACAATAACTTCCCTTAAGTGATCAACACATTATCGACGGCAGGGGGATAATGCGCTGAGTCATCATCACCCATGCAGGATTTGAACCCGCAAACCTGGGATTGCATGGGGCTCGCTCAACCACTGAGCCACCCTTTACCGGAGTATGTTAACAAGTATACAATCCTTTCAAGTTTAGATAGGATTTCAATACACAAAGCTATAGGTAAAAAAGGTTGCATAACCACGGTACTCGTGTTTTGGAAACTGTACATTTGAGAAAAAAAACACAGGTATTATTTAGTTTAATCCTATGATAGAGTAAAGACACACTATTTATGAAAGCATGCGGCTGCACTATGGTGACAACGGTATGAATCATGGAAACATTTACCAATGGGTGGAATGACTGCATTTCTTTAAAAAAATACACCCTTCTACCTTCTACATGCATATTGTACCGAGAGGACATAAAGTTGTTTTTCAGCTGCACCGTCCATGTGTTGTTGGTAATGTCTGACGTTTCACTCAACGTATTTGCAGCTTTTTCAGGAACTGATTTAGTCAGTTCCACAAGAAAGCTCACAGCATGTGGAGCAAAACATTGGGCATCAGGTAAAAAACTAAATCGCGAGCGCCGTACAGCAGTCTATGAAGCTTGTAATGCCATGCTATTATAATGTTACTTATTAGCATAGTTGTTCGTGAAGACATTCACTTCGGGCAAAGTGAAAACGTAAATGATTGATAGAGGATCATTAATGTTACTTAGTTTGCAAATTCTGTTCTGAAGATTAGTTGGTAGGCATAAACTGCGAGGGGTTTGTGTTTGTTTTAACTTAATTATTGAGAAGTGTGGATGCTTAGTTAGTATTAATGTTCTCCATCTGGTGAAGAGACAGGACACGCTCCCTTCTCCACTGCCGGCCCACCCAGAAAAACAACTGTCTCCACAAGCCACACGACACTCACAAACCCATCCGTACCCACAATTTCCCACCATATAAACAGCATAATGATTATAGTCCTAATAGTAACCATCTGCGTTACCGGCCAATTGATGACAGAACTTCGTGGCAAATGAGTTAAAGCCTTAAGTAACGTCTATTTTGTTTGTTTAGCTGACACGCAGTTCTACGGTGCAATTACTTAATATATAAGACCAGTGCAATGTGTGCGAAATGCTCTTTGAACTGCTAAAGCGAAAAAAAAACGGCTTCGCCGATCGTCCTTAAAGATTGGGCTCATTGATATTTTCGATGCTTATATTTTATTCCAAACTGTAGGGGCCGATCTGACTTCCGGAGCGAGCAGCTGCCATACACGTTTAATCCTCGCACTCCATCAATTTTGACGGGCGCCGCACACGCTAGTCTATATAAAGGCGCAAGTGTTTTTGCGTTCATCCGCACTGCGAGCGACCGGGTTCAAATCCTTCCTGAGTGCACATTTTATCTGCAACAACAACAACAACAAGCGCAAGGCTTTTATGCCTTACTTCAGAGATCCAAAAATATTCCCCAATAGGACATCGGCAAGAGATGCAGGTCAAAGAACTGATGCCATCAGAAAACATCATCAACAAGCGTTGTCAGAAGAACGTGTTGCACACTCGGAACGAGATCCTCCACGCGACGGCCGCTCTGCTCGTTAAAGTAATGCAAACATGGTTTCAATAAACATTTATGTAAGTGAACGCATCACGCTTACTATAAACCAATGAGAACAACAACAGGAATGCGCAACAAACGTGTCACAAGGACACACTGTTTTAACGTTTCGCAATAAGGACGCCACATGCAAAACACGTTTTCTGGCGAGACGGGTCACAGACAACAACACACGTCTTGAAGAAGACACAGAGGACTGAAGGGCAGAGACTCGGAGCATGACGACTGATAAACACGAACCATTTGGCAGCAGACACAGATGCCGGATAATAAATATCTTAAGGTAAGGAGCGGTGACCTTTCCTAGACCATATACAATGGGTCCATTCTCTCATTGTTAATACCTCAAGTGTTTTTGTTTTATGAATTGGGACTCATGCCATGTCGTGGAGAAACCGGATTATAATGCACGTGACTAAGGCTACTTCATATAAACATGGTGCAAATAAGTTTTATATAGTGTTGGTGACGGGTGTGGCCTTCATTACCTAAATATTGTTTGTAAAGTGAGTCGTGATAAACAACAAATCTTTATTTTGGAAATCGTCTAGACTCAAAATATATTAAAGAACATACGTAGGGCGTTATAAAAGTTGATCAAAAAAGGTAAGCAGCTCTCTCTAGAACAGTCCGAGTAGCAAATTTCGAACCAGAGTGCTATGGTCACCAAAAATTCTCAAAAGTAGAGAAATCATTATTTTCATTATCATTATCAGCCATGGTCAATAAATTGCTGGATTAAGGCCTCCGCAAAGGTCTAATGACCCTGAAATGTAATAGATCATGGAGCCCGTGCACGGAAATTAATTTCATCGCTCCCATCTTCCCATGTAATGCCCTCTCAAACACAGTTCCACTGCGTAATGAAACGGCATAGATACTTTTGCAGAAATGACTCGGCAGGAATGAACGTCTAATAGGAAATTTTAATACCTATTCTGAAACGCTTACGTATCTTTACCTGAAATGTGAAGCAATGTTTAAAAAGCAAATGTTAAAGGTATAGCCCTGAAATGTATTGCTCACATCACTGCTGGCAGAAGGAGCTTCACTGTTAAGTGCTCCAATGAGTGAGCTCTAGTGGCCTACTCACAAAGAGTAACAATAACAAACTTAATTGCTAATAAAATAAACCGTTACATTGATAACGCAGCGTTTAAGATATGCGGATGAGGTTATGCAAGAGGGAGCGGTTGTAATGGATGCGAGAAAATGACCTCTCTAATTCACCCCAAAGTGGTGTAGCATAAGGATTGTTAAATAAGAATCATTAAAACAAATAAACCGAGGGGGCTAACAAAGTAGTTTTAGGGGGATGTCTTATTGGTTGCAATCCAATAGTCTCCAACCCGATATTTACCCCTGGAGAGTGCAGCTTGCAGCTGAAACGGAACAACTCGTGCATTATTTGTAATTCATCTGGGGGCAGTGGAAAGATTGCAACGATCAAGAGATATCAAAAAAGGATTGAACCGTGATGGTCACATTCATTCAGCTCTCTGCACAATTGGCCAGTCAATAATGTAGTAAATAATATTGTACTTGCAGAGCGCTTTTCACAGAGCTGTGGCGAGAACGGCATGTCAACAACAACATCAGAGTGGATCAATTAACGTGTGGCTTCGCATTTGCATGAACGAAACCTGTCAGATGACGACGACGCAATTTCACAACTCGAGAGGGCAAAACGTCACGTTGAGAGGAGGCGCGGTCGACACGGCTATCCCAGCAGAGCGTCTCTTGGGAGAAAATTCAATCACGTGTTCTCCCCGTTCCCACGTGACTTTTTGCCTGGGTACTCCGGTTTCCTCCCACCATCCAAATACACGCTGTTGCCTCGGTTAATTGGCTTGCTGAGAAAATTGCCCCCGGGGCCCTGCGACGTACTGGCACAGCATTGATAATGAACGAATGATTCCACAATCAGCCTTGGTCAGTCGCTCCGCAAGCCACGACCATTGCCTCTTACAGTCCTGCACCGCAACAATCCACTCAGCAGCACCTGCACACAATATAATTCCACTGCCTTTTTCTGCGTTCAGCATCCTCTAAGACGTGTTTCATAAAAAAAACACAAAACCTGATTTGCTGTTCTATTGTCGTTGTTGTTGCTGACATGTAGTTCTCTCCACAGCTCTGTCCACCGCTTTATGATCCTCGGGTGAAAAGTGCTCCAGAAGTACAATTATTACTCTTTTATAGTGGATACTTATATTGCATAAGGTCTTAATATTGTTATTCGCTACCAATCTTAGCCATGGCAAGGCATTGATCGAAAGGAATTGGGTTAATGGCACTGCAGAGCACGCACAATCCACAACACCAATGATCCACACGTCTATTTATAGACGATACACAGCAGACACATTTGTGGCAAATGTTTTCATTTGTTATTTATTCATTATATGATTGTTTATTCACAGCCAGTTGAGGGCCAATAGTGATTTGTTTTTTTTTTACAAAAGAGCCTGTATAAACCAGACATTTGGGATAATTAACGGACAAACACGAAATTAATTACATTATCCCTTACTGATGTCCGATAATAATTACATGTTTTGCAGGGAGCAGCGATCAACTCCGAATTCGCCTACAAAGACACACATGGTATACCACGCACCATGGTTATTACGTTTGGCAACACAGCACTACAGTGTGCAAGGCATTGTCGACAAGTGATGCATGTGAGTTCACAATGGTTTTAAATTTGGAGGGCTGAGTGGAACTGTGTGACGCGGTCGTCTTTCTGAGTGTTCCCTGTTTTCATTAAACAACTGCGCATTACGGGCGGCACGGTGGCCCAGCGGGTAGCGCTGTCGCCTCACAGCAAGAAGGTCCCGGGTTCGAATTTCGGCTCGGGTGCCTTTCTGTGTGGCGTTTGCGAGTTCTGTCCGCGTGGGCTTTCGCCGAGCACTCCTGTGTCCTCCCACAGGACTAAAAAACACGCTGCCGCATAGGTGAATTGGCTTGCAGAATACATTGCCTGCAGTTCCCGGCAATGGATTGACGTCCCATCATGGTTATATCCCTGCCTTGCACCCTGTGTCTGCCGGGATAGGCTCTGGCTCACCACTACCCTGTACAGGACCAAGCGGATTCTGACAAAGAGATGAGACTGTGCAGTACCTAAAAACACGCACAGAAAAAAAACAATTTACATCGAATGTTGCAAAAAGCTGCTCCTTTAAGTGATCTTCAATCGACTCGCAAGAGTCATTCACGACGATGCGATAGTTTTGCATTTATTTTTTTGACCGACACTGATACATGGCATCACAATAAGCTCACGATTTCTAAACTATGCTCTGCAGAGTGTATGTTAAACTTGCTAAAAATAAAGGAACTTACAACAGCGCACACTCGAATACAAATCATAGCACTGCAGATGCTCAGTTGCAAACATCTTCATGGAAGAACAGCAATTCAAGCTACCGTTTGGTTTGGGCCTGAGCTCCCAATGTGTCACTCTACGCACCGGGAGCTTTATTGATTTTCCTGAAGTTGTTCGAAGGAGTGAAACGTCGGACATCATGCCGAACAACCCTCGGTCGAACCCCGACAAGGCCAACGGCGTTGTTTGGCAGAGCGGAGAGCGGTGGCGCAGCGGTTAGCGCGCTGCCCTACAAACCCGACGACCGGAGTTGGATTTCTGCTCACGGCCACCGACACCAATGACAATTTTCTGAACCGGTCCCCAGGTCCTCCTCGAGGTCGACTCTGCCTTAAATGATGTGATGTGTAAACATTGTGAATAGGGAGACAAAGGCGGC
>JAZEWT010000024.1:5220513-5246703 GCA_036362905.1 Mordacia mordax | reverse complement strand
TTATAGATGCCGAGGTCAAATCTGTTTAGTGTGCACGGTGAGCCGGTAAACGCAATGCTCTGCAAACATCAAGAAAGAGAAAACCATGTTACCGCGCCAGCGGCTTGAATTATACATCAGCTTTCACGGCAGTGGGATTTGCGGTGTTGATATTTAGCGCCAAATCATTATCGAGATTCGAGTTGACATAGTGTTTCTGTGCCCTTCGTGTTGTTCTTACCCACAGCTTACGTGGCTCAATGGGACTATTTTAAGCCAAGCAGCTCCGTGCGTTGTTCTGTCACTGGTCATGCTCGGCATAAGTTGCAATCAAAAGAAACGGCACGGGTGCGTCTCGTCGAGATGTCTCGGACATGAACGCTTGGGCAGCGCGCAGCACAACTCGTTCGCCGCTCCCCCGCTCCCGCGCCCTAATAACCGGGTGGGGTTTCCACGGCTCGACCTTGAGCTCTTCGTCTTCTGGGATAGCCGAGACGCTCGACATGGCTCTCCCAAGAGCAATTCTCAAACGCGGGCAGATCAATACGCAAACAAAGACTGAGCAACTATAGCGGAGCAGCCAATACGGGCCGGCAGCACGAGACACATCATACATGCCACAGAGCGAACACCGTTATCGAAACAAAGAAGCACGTGGAGCCGAGGACTCGAATATTACCTGCCTGTTATTGCGGCAGAGGGGGACTATTATAACTTAATGTAACAAAGTGATACGACACAATAATTTCATTGATTTTCGGTAATGGCACGGAAATGTAATGCTGCCTACCATCTGCTCTCGCGTTTTTTTTTTTAACCTGGAAATCATAAATGTGTCCAACGTGGTTGCTCGAGAGATTGATGGCATTTCCTTCCCCACGGGGGGTGATGGAACAGGCGTTTTCACGTCGTGCCAGCCTGCTGCTGGCTTTTGTAGCGAGGCCTTCCGTGTAAGGCGATGTTGCGGTGTAATTTGCTGTAAAGATACAGTTGTGATTTTCTGTAATTTGCATTAGGAAGCTTTTAGTATTTGTCGATGCCAAGGCTGTGCTATTGACTGCATGTGCAGTGCTCTGTCTTACAAATGCACCGTAATAATCGGTTGTCAAATATGCACTGCCTGAAAGCTGTTATTTTAGTCTTCCCAAAATGTCGAGAACTCTTTCATGACTCATGAAATGAATGCATTCTTGAACACACAAACTGCAAGGGAAACTGGGTGATGAAATGGCACTTATGTTCAGAGTACAGACGCCTATGTATTTTTCATTATTGCCGCAAGTTTGTGTGGCTTTTTGCAAGTTAGACACATTGTGAAATGTGTCTATTTTGGTGTTTTAAGATCTTAACACCTGTATAATTGCCAGAAATGATAAAAACCTGTTCTACTTATTACATAATTGACTAATTGTTTGCAGCTCACACATGATTGATGAGGATGGGGTCCCTCGTTCTGAAATGTTCAAAAGTATTATGTTTCTCCAGAATATTTTCAGTCTAAGAATCGAATGCTTTCTCCTTTAATCGTCTTAAATTCCACTGATACGCACTGTCCGCCAACAGGAAACCTGGTTAATATTTCAGAGCTGAAATATGGTAAGGGCGGTGCCGCTGCCACTGATGATAATAACGATGCAATAAGAACTCATAACTCGCTGATGTGTTCTTATTTGTAACCACGTGCTGCTCAGCAAAATTTACAAATTTTTGCTGCACGTGCTGCGAGAGCTTCAGAACGTGGAGCAAAACGTTGGACAACGATGCCGAACACAGACGGCACAACCCAGAACCACATCAGGGATATATGAAGAACAACTGCAAGTGTCATGCAAGGAACTCGGTCAATCACATCAACCGCTACTCACTTTAGATATGCAGGTTTTCGCATTCAGGAAGAAAAGCTCCACAGCTGTGTTTTCCCGCAGATATGCAACACTTTCAATGTAAAACCTGCAAACATTAAAGGAAATACTATTAGTCTCACAAATATTTCTAAAAAGTACAAGTTATGTGTTGGTCACCTGTTAATTGAACTAAACTAAACTATTTATTTTAGCAGGTAAAGCTCACTGAACTATTTTTCAGAGGTAACACACTCATCAAAGTGGTTTATATCAAATGTCGGAATTTCTAGCAGCCAAATAATGTCCACGTTTTCTTCTAAATGTGGAGGTTAAAACCGGAGAATTTGGAGAAAAATCCAATAAACCACAAAGAGAACACACAGACTCCAAATATGCAGGCGTCAGAGTCGGGATCAAACCCACAACCTCCTGCATCCCAGGAGAAGGGGATAAGATCTTGCTATGGCAGAGCTTCTTACGGATAAACTTTACCAAAATAAAGATATCACGTGATTAAAAACCCATCAACTGTTAGTTCATTACGCTAACAAACACAAGCGTATCAAAAAAAAAACTCGACAGCTATTAATAATCCAAGCACATGCCCACTCACATGCGATGTAAAAATTCAGATCCTAATTACTTTAGGTGTACAGTTTACCGCACTAACCACCGATCCCTTGGCATCTTAAACAGGGGGCACGTATGAAGCAATAGTGATATGCATAATGTTCAGAAAAATTAACCAACACATTTGGATGCTTGCTTCGATGGATGATTGCTCCCTCTTCCTCCATCGGCCATGGAGGGAGAGGGAGCGATCGACGCGGCTGTCCCGAGAGCAGCTTTTCAAAGCAATCATCACGCATCGAGCCGTGAAAACCTACATCATTAACACATTTGGGTTTTTTTTTAAGGTGGCAATGTAAGTCACAGTGATGAGCTATGCTTGCTATCATTGCCACAATTTCATGACAATCTGTGGATTGGCCTTCAAAATCCCAGACATGACCAGGGGGATTCAGTGTTACATTTCAGTTCACTGCCAATCGTTGCCAAGACGTGAAAAGTTACAAATTCACTGCCACCAGAGGGCAGCAAATATGCAAACAAAAAATACAAATTAATGGCAGCACAAATGTTCAAGTCCACAACCTTCCTCTTTCACATACGGCGGTGGTTGGTTCTTCATTGGAACCAATAAAAGTGAGTGCTTTTGATAAGCCATCGTGTTATTTAACTGTCGTCCCTTTGACCGGCGCGTCAACATTATTTTGCCTTCAGAATCTTTCACGACCGCCATCCTTTACCATCTCTCATCTCGTCTCCTCCCCTTCACGTTTCCTCCGCAACCTCTGCTAGAGCGAGCACTGCCTTCTCTCTCAGACGACCATCAATCTCTGCGAGAGCGATAAAAAAAAATCGAAAGCACCGTCCATACTTCCGATCTTCTCTGACCGCTTAAATCCAGATTAAGGAGTCTCTCTCTTCTCAGTCACATGATATTGATTTTGTTAAACCTCCCTTCACTCTGCCCGTCTATAAATCATCATCAGCCGTGGTAAATCCACTGCTGGATGCAGGCCTCCCCAACTAGCAGCCACCTCTCGCAATGCTGTTATGTAATAATCTATCTAGAACCAACACGCCCATTCATTTCATCACCCCATCTCTATGATGAAAACCGTCTTTAGGCATTCTGTTATGTGGCTGTCCATCCTGTTATCATTATTCAACACTGTCAACCGTTCCTTCCAGCAACGTGGCCTGCCCAAGCCCAATTGCTTTTCCTAATATGTTTGATTAGGTCATTATTAGGCATATGTAATCGAAACCACGTGCTCTTGTTGACCTCTCCGTCTAATTCTAAGCATGCTTCTCTCCAAACTACTTTGTGCGCTTTCCAGCTTTTGTTACAAGTTTTTTGTTGTGACCAGTCGTGTTTCTGCACCACGTCACGGCACGTTTCCTTTATATATAGGATAAAGTAATGCACACTCTTGTAGATTTTCTTTATCATTGACTCCTTTGTTAGGTAGAGGAAGGTTCAATTATGAACTTTGACGCATCGGAATCCCCATACATTGTATTTTAACACTGTACAAAACAGGTGATTTATAACGAACCATTCTTAAAGTTATGGGCGGCACGGTGGCCCAGTGGTTAGCGCTGTCGCCTCACAGCAAGAAGGTCCCGGGTTCGAATCTCTCGGCTCGGGTGCCTTTCTGTGTGGAGTTTGCATGCTCTCCCCGTGTCCGCGTGGGTTTTCGCCGGGTACTCCGGTTTCCTCCCACAGTCCAAAAGCATGCTCCTGGATAGGTTGATTGGCTCGTAGACTAAAAATTGTCCCGCAATGCCCGGCGATGGACCGGCGTCCCGTCGTCGGGTGTATTCGTGCCTTACGCCCTATGTTTCCGGGATAGGCTCCGGCTTCACCGTGACCCTATATAGGATTAAGCGGTTTCAGATAATGAGATGAGATGAGATTCTTAAAGTTTTATTTGAAACGTGTACTCCCCATCTTCAGTAAGCATAACGGTGTATTTTTAGGCATTAGTGATTTTTTTCTTCAGACATACACAGATGGCATCTGGAATTACGTTGAACATGTGCATTTACAAAACGATTTCAATAATGAGTTGACTTTGTTAAGAGGGCCACTTACTTGACAGTGAAATTCAGCACAACACATCGCGATTTCTTGGGGAAATCATGTTCTAAAACCCTGCGATCCAACTGAAGCCAGCTGTAAAGACCTCTGCAAGAAAAACAGCGCAACGCAAACGCATACATTACTTCATGAGGCTTCCTAGTTGTGCTGTTTGCAGTTCCTTAAGAATGTTCCGGCATACCGAAAAACATTCAGTGCAACCCAGAACCACATCACGAGTTATAACGGCGAAAAAAAAAACAATTGCTCGCGTGAGCCTCATCAACCTGTTCTTTTCTCATGATATTCTGCCTTCAACAATTTAATGACTAGGTAAAAAAAATTCCAGCTAACATATTTAAACATGGGGCGGCACGGTGACCCAGTGGGTAGCGCTGTCGCCTCACAGCAAGAAGGTCCCGGGTTCGAATCTCTCGGCTCGGGTGCCTTTCTGTGTGGAGTTTGCATGCTCTCCCCGTGTCCGCGTGGGTTTTCGTCGGGCACTGCGGTTTCCTCCCACAGTCAAAAAACATGCTGCTACATAGGTTAATTGGCTGTAGACTAAATTGCCCGCAGTGCCCAGTGATGGACTGGTGGCCCATCGTGGGTGTATCCCTTCCCTGCGCCCTGTGTCTGCCGGGATAGGCTCTGGCTCACCGCGACCCTGTACAGGCCAAAGCGGTTTCTGACAATGATATGAGATACTGAAACATATTCTTCAGTGAACAACAATATCAGTGTTTTCCGTTACGATTTTCTACGTGTCCTTTTAAAACGAAATAGACTAAATTGGTTTCTGTAAATAGTTGTTGGAGACAATAAAGCGAACATAAATAAATATTCAATTCCTCTCACAGTATGGCTCAGGGGCATGTAATTTAAACATAAGAGGCTTGCCAACTGTTATCGACAGTCTTACGATAGACAATAAAATTATACCTATGCATTTCCTATTTGACCTCAAGCAAAATGGTTTTGGCTGAGCTAATGTAGTCCTGTAGCAATTCAGCCAGATTGTTGTTCCATTATGCAGAGACTGTGATTGCGTTACCTTCCAAACAAGATCAAGGGTACATTTCCCATTCTCTTATCCACACTAGATCCGATTTCAAACTTTTTTTTTGAACCCTCTGCCTTTTGAAAATGAACAATTCACACGTAATACAAATAAATAAAAACCTACATCGGTACAATCCTTTTTAGCATTGTACATAAATTATACAAAAATTCCAATTTGCAACACATTGTCCATCAAATGCTGGATGAAGGCATTCTTATGCCCGTGTGGGTCATGGGGTTAATCTGACCATACTTCACGATCCTGATCAGTGTGGGCTGGCAAAGGTAGGTAACAATAGATAAGGAAGCATATAAGTACAGTACAACCGTTGCTTTGCTGCCCTAATTGAGGAATGCCCCGTCACATATGCTGTGCAATGTAATATAGAGCAGGTGATTTTTTTAGGGAGCCTTCCATGCGCGCTGCTCTGAATTATTCACAAAACGGCATGCTATTTATGCTTTTTTGCTGACAATGCAATGCCCTTAGCTGTTAGTGTGCACTGCTACTGGGGGTAACCTTGTGCAAGCTCAATGTAAGTTTAAAAAAAACAAGTTAGAACGTGAATCGATAAATATAGTGAGTCTGTACATCAACGCGATGCAATGGAGACTTTAAAACCTTGGCAATGTCGCACATTAGCACAGTATATGCTGATCGCGTACAACTCCAGCCATTCTCCATCTTCCATGATCGCCACGGTCAGTTATTGGTGATATTCTATCGTACTTGCAATAATTTTAACACGGCATTAACGTTTCTCCTACAGCAAACAGTTTGGCCCACACTAGCTTCTTTGTTATTTTATTGACACCAAGGTATATATTGCCCCCAAAAAAGCATCATAAAATCATGATGATGATAATAAATAATTAATGCGAGAGTGTGTGTGTATATATATATATAGGGTATTTTGCGGTTCAATCTAGAAAACCAATTCCTGGGAAAATAGATTTCGGTAAGACCCCTGAAATGTACACTGGCACAGGTGACACGATGGCCTTCGGAAAATATGAGTGGGTGTCCTATGGATTGGCTAAATTTAAAGTATAGATTGACAGTGCAAAGAGTGGCTGTCTTCAAGCCGCACATGACAGTTTTTTTTTTGCCCCACAATGCTCCATGGCAAACACCCAAGTTATATAAAGCCAAGAAATTAATACGTGGAGTTTTAAGACATATGTCCACACAATTATATAAGCACAAATATTCCCTGTAATTCCTGCGTGGCCTGTCAGAGCAAGTGCTGTTAGCGAGCGCCGATGAAGGCTGCCAAGGCACATGTGGTTCACCTTTGCATCTCCAGTACTGACATTTGCAAACAGCATCAGGTCGTCATGCAGTGAATCTCATGCAGCCCTACGACCAGTTTGGAAAATCATCATTGGTGTTAGTCGTGGCCAGGAATCGCCAGGGTTCATAGCAAAGTACACTGACCACGACACCACTGCTCCATTGTCTTTAGCATTGTCTCTGGCCAAAATTTCACAAAACTCTTTTGGGATAGTCGTGTTAAGCGTTTCTCTCATCCTCCTTGCAACATTTCACCTCCCACGTTGGAGGTATCATTGAGCTGTAAAAATCTACATCGTTACAAATCGATATTATTCTCTCTGGAAAGTTTGGCCTTTAAGGTTCAACTCTGGATCAAGTCTCTGCATAAGAATTTAAATTCATCGCATGCTTAGAAAGCCAGACTTTCCTTTTCTAATTTACTCGTTGACTCGTTAGTCCGTTTTTTTTAAATTGTTGACCACGTGCAAAGCCATGAATATTACGTAGCAACAAGAAATATTCCCCAGAAGAAGAAAAACACAGACAGCCTGAACCCAACAGAAAAGCCATCTGTCTCTTACTGGGGCCTATGCTACATTGGTAAGTTTGTGAGAAGGATGAACATACACTCTGTTATTCTAATTTGCATGCTTGCAAGGGGGGAGGGGGGGGCAAATCTGTTTCTGAATTACAATGATGTTCGAGAGATTATGCCGGTGCAACATGGACCTATTTTCGAAATTGTGATAAGAAGCTGGCATAGGCCTCCGTATATGCTTTGTGCGAATTTGCTCGACCGTTTGCGCGTGATGAAAACAAGACCCGGATGTCGGCTGCGTTATATAGCCACAGAGTGCAATGCACACACAACTCACATTATATCAAACGCTGCTCATCGGCCTTTGAACAATGACCTTGCTGTGCGACTCACGCCCCAGCGGAGACGTTGTGTTAGTGTGGCTAGAACAAGATCATTATTGATAAAAACCACAGGACGAATGTCGGACGTGCCAGCTAGCTAAACACACCCCCACGCCTACAGACACACACACACACAGTGCTAGCATGTTATGCGAATAACAAAGCAGTGTGGACATTCATCAATAAGGACTTCACCGTATCCATCAATACTAGAGTTAATCTTATGGACTAGCTCCCATGTTGGAAAAAAAGTAACTACCTAAAACCCTGAAATTATTTACTAAAAACACTTGTGAACGTTTACGTTCAGAGATACATGAAACGTGTGCAGGCCAAACTTACTGGTGAAAAATTGCTTGCATCAGATTACATCACCAGCACCAGCTTGTGCATAGATAAATATTAGTTCTTGCACACTCAAAGATGTGTCAATAACTTGCTGTCACTCCTCAAATATCACAGTTTGTCAATAAACACGGACGGCACGGAAACACCACGAAATTATTTGAGGAATGACAGTTTTCACGTCAGTTGACTTTCCTTGCCAAAGCTCCAAGGGCAACTCTAATCTTCCGTTTCATAAGTTCAGCATTTGTTCCAGTCTGCTCGCACCATCATGTCAACCGCTCGAAGATCGTGGTGGCACACGACGTGTAAATATCACTTCTTGCTCCGGCTTGTAATAACCCAAGACGATCTGCTCCTATAAATGCTTGCCAATATCCTTGCCGCCTCTTGCTTTGAGAACCATCCACAAACTCACGGGTGTGCACACGTCTCCAAATGTTTGCATGCTTGTGGCTTGCACGAGCAGAAGGAATGGATTTTCGTTTTTCTCCTGTCTCAGCATCAATGTGCAGTGCTTTCTCTCTTGTAGCAATGGCTCCTCATGTGACAATCCTCTGGCTCCTGTATATTCGTTTTGGTGAAAACCCTTCCATTACTTGCTCATGCAATGGCTAACGGAATGCGCTCCACTCGATGGAGCTCTAAAAAACCCTCTAGAGTGAATTTTCGCCGACTGCTCCATGGTGTCCAGATCCCTTGGAAGAGGTGGGAGAGTGATTTTATTTATTTAGTTTGTATTTATTTCAGTCTCTATTAAGTATTTCTGGAAACGCTTTTTTAGATTGAATTTGTTATTATTATTATTATTTCATGTGCGTCTTGCAATGCCTTTGGCTGTTGTACAGCTCCTCACAACGCTTGCTCGGCATTCCTCGCTGAACAATATTAAACGGCGCTTCTCCATACCCACAACCTGGAACAACCTTCCCCTGCACCTCCGGCAGATCAACACAACCTCGACATTTAAAAAAAACAAACATTCAAACAACGCCTCTATCATCAGGCTTTCTAACACCGAGCTTGTCTCCAGGCCTCAGTATTCGTGCCTCGTTCCTGACCAGGCATGGATGTTGTTTCGCGTTAAAATTGGTATTGTTATTATTAATTGCAATTTAGCTACAATTACAATCATGGTTTCACAGGCCGCGATGCAAAAAGCGGGTATCTGCACATGCTTAACATGCACTGGCGTTTACCCGCGAGCTCGTCTGCTCACAAGCGAGTCGCCGATCAACTAACGGTGACGGACCCATCGATGTGACCGCGCGGATGGAGAGGCAGCGGGGAGGAATGGCGTCAGCCACTGTTTCAACCTCCGCACCCGGAGATTGGAGCTGAACCGGTGACATCTGGATGCCCCCGTTCATTGTGCCAACAACGACCCAATGGCAGAATCTCCTTGCTCTTATACTTGTTAATAATTCATGTTCGCCCAGGAGCGGGTATAATAATCCATCTTTATAGACTAAATACTGCACTTGTCATTATGTTTTTCTTTATCGTTTAATTGACCTATATTTTTTATGACTCGCTTAAAAGATCTGTCTTCCTTGAAAGCTTGGGACTGATTAAAAATGCATAACTCTTAATAGAGCACAGTTTCATGTTGGCAGTATTATACATTAACCTGCCCCTGTAATTATGTTTTAATAAATTGAATCCTTCATTGCCATGCACATTTCATTTGGGCCAGCGGTCATATACAACTGTTCGTTTCATTTTATTTTTAAACTCCAATCAAACTTGGAGTTCACCAAAAATAATGAACATGGGTCAAGTAAGTTGAAGCAGACATTTCATCATCATCCATAATCAATCCACTGTTGGATGAATGCCTCTCCAAATCACCATCCCTAAAGGTCCCATAATGTGCCGACATAAATAATTATAGGCAGACAGATTTTAGACTAACTCTATCCAACAACCTTCAAAGGATAGATTTACAAGAACATAAATATTGGCCTTATCTATGTTTGCAGCAAATCAAACATGTATTGCAGTGGGATAATATGCCACGGAAAACTATTAGATTTATATATGGCTGTGCACGAAGGTTTATACGCAAGGGGCATATTTACTTTTGTATACCTGCAAGCGCGTTTGTACGTATGTAACAAGAAATACGGTTTGTGATTTTAATGAGCTCATTCACTTACGTTTCATCCACGTAGGCAAGTCCAAAGAACTCCTTCTCCTTCAGGTTGAAATGAGACGCAACCATATCCAATAATTCCTTGGCCAAAAGTTTCGGCTGAAAGAAAGCATATGCACACACACGTGTAATCATTGTGCAAAATGTCACGAGGGTTAATGCGTATTGAGCGCGTCTAACATTTGGCTCAAAATAATACGGTCAGTTTAAAGCTTTAACATTAAATTACCATTTTAATAGCAATTTGCGATCTGCATGGTGATCACGATTGTTTTTCAGATGATTTATATTTATAACTTCATGTCCAGAATGTAGGAAGGGGCAGGGGGTAATTACAGATAAATCTTTCCAGAGATTGCATAACAGCATATCCCTGTGTTTATGGAATATTCACCTTACACACATTGTACAGTGCTCAATGTGCATGATGTTTTTTTGAGAATGATACATTCTGGTGTGCACTCATTTAGAAAATGGTGACGCAGTGGGTAGCGCTGCCGCGTCACAACAAAAAGAACCCAGGTTCGATTCCCGGCCGGGGTCCTTCAAAAAGTGCCCTGTGATGTACTGGCGTCATATTCTGGGTATCCCCTCTGCCTTGTGCCCTCTGTCGGCCGGGATAGACTCCACCCCCCCTCCCGCAACCCTGCACATTATTAAGTGGGTGTTTATGATGAATGAATGTATTATAGAGCAACAATGAGCTCGGGAGGTGAAATTTGACAAAGGACAGAGAAGGAAAGCTCGACGTGGCTATCCCGAAAGAGCAGCTCTGAAGAGGAATTCTCAACCACAAAGCCAGTGAAAACCGTACACCAATACATCCTCAGAATTACAATCAGAGAAACATAAAAGGAGCACATGAATCTGTGCATATATACAGCCTGAAGACATCGCATGGATGGTTAAGGAAAGTGTGCCGGTTTGGACAGAACGCGTCACTTGATCACTGCAAGAGACGATGACCGCTGGTCGAAACTAAGAATCAAACGAGCCTCAGCAAAGCGAAGGAAGACAACGAAGATGGTGTGCACTCAGGTGATGCAGCAATGAAACCACTTCGTGCTCGGGCATGGGGGGTCAACTGCTTGCATTGCTACACTGCCAGACCATGAATGTTGGAGATCGAGTGGAGAGGCCTTTATTCGGCAGTGGATAGATCATGGCTGATAGCAAGGCGGCGGTAATTATTTCCACATGAAACTAACCGGTGAATTCCAAAAATACTCGCAAGGGTTTATTTTTTCCACGTGTCTTAAGAGAACGCTCAGGATTCTGTGTCGACTCCCGGGTGAAATATATGCAAGGATGCTAGAAACAATGCCTAGGAAGTGAGAGAAGTGCGGACGTCTTTTTCTTATGACGGCAAAGAAGTTAGCAAGCGTTTGTTTATGATTGCGAGGGAGGAATTACATCAGTCAAACTGGTTAAAAGTCACGTTAATCTTCCACAGGAACACAGATAACTAAGTGTTATGCAAATGTGTCTATTTCGGAGACGGTCATACTCCTGCTGCTCAGTCGGTAGGACCGCGTAAGACCCATGCAACCGCTTGCCGATTTAAAATAGCTTAGTTCTACAACGACGCATAGATTTGGATCTTCTCCGGGCTCACATGTTACCCAAGATATATTTCATGCCTAAATATAATGCGTTGATTAAAATTGATTCTTCAGCTGATGCATCAATCAGTGCTTGTAAAAATCAATTATATATTAATTGTGCAGGGCTATGTATATATATATATACCTACACACGTAAGCAACTCTGCTTGGCTGATGGAGTCTGTAATTGTGGCCTGGGCTTATTTGTTCCAGGGTTCATCATTGGGGCAAGGTAAAGACTGTGCCCAGGATCATCCACCACTCGGCCACCCAGACCCAATGGGGGTTACATGCTTCCCGATTACCATGCCAGAATCAGAGTGGAATCAAGGCAGTTCTTCTGCACGCTGTCCATCAGTAATACATCTCAACGGTAGACATGAGCTGGCTGGGTGTCTGGGTCAATTTCAGAACTTTAGCTGGCGGATATCAACAGAGTCCCCATCAATACGTGGTAACTGAACATCGGCCATATATCTCAATGGCAATTCGAGGAGACAGGCCAGGCTTCACAGTTCATTCCTTTACCGAGGCCAGACTTCATGCGCCCTATCCACCCCCTAGCCCCCAAACCCCAGATTTCCACAACACATCCGATTCCACAATACCGATGGACATCGCATCATACTTTCAGTATGAAATCATTTCAGAGTGGGAATCATTTGAATCAACCAACTTGGGCATGAATTATACACGTAAAAAAAAATTCGTATTCAATAATAACAAATATATATATCCACAAAAGAATTAAACACCATTCAAAACGTATTATTTTGTATTCTTGACCGCCAATGCTTATTGTTATTTCAGTATCATCACATTGGAGCAGTTATAGTTCGGCAAGTTCACTCAGGAACAGTGTCCTGATACTATTCAATGGCAGCTGGGGACAAGTCATTTATGCTATTTAAGTAATTTCATAGACCCAGTCATAAAGTTGATAAGAATATCACTGCCATCAAAATGCAGGTCAATCTGCGGGAGCAGTCCCATTCAAATTTTCAATCTCATTAATTTTTCCAATGATTACAGCTTAGCCAGATCACGAATAACCTCATAAAAGTCACTGCTGCGGGACTCGCGCTCACAGATTGAAGATTGTGCAATTATTTTATCATTACCTTAAGGCTGTCAAAGTTGAGAACTGCACTTGACACATCCCCTGGCCTTTCTCTCTGACTGTCAAGCAACAGACGCGTTATGAATAAAGCACCGTATCTGAAATCCAATAAAACTACACTCATTTTAATATATCCATTCGACATATATTTAATTTCTTCCGAGTTGAGGTTTTTGCCTGAAAACTGATCCATCATTCAAACATCATCTCAGCTTTTTGGATGGAACACTGCTCTTATTTTGAAGAGTCACCTCGTTGTTGAAAAAGCCAATGTGATGCCATCACCAAACTACATAGCCATGTTAGACACTTAATGTCATGTCAATGTCCCATCATCGCTTGCACAAACACCTCTGCGGCTATGCCACCTTGGTTATTGCATTGTTTACATTAACGATGACACTCTGGCAGGGCACCATTGAAGAAACAGTGCAGTGGGCGGTAATTTATACAACTTTAGCTTGAGGTGCATCTCAAATTTTACACACAGCTGAGGCCCTTACTTTACATAACACATCCTCCTGGTAATGTGCCCGTTGTTTACGAGTTCCTGCAGAGTGCAGTTTGGATACATGTACACTTGCGTAGACCCTCTAAATGTAAACATTCAGGCAGCCATGTGCCTCAGGGAATATGCAAACAGTAACCGGTTTCCTCCCACATATGGCCACACACTCACACGTGAAAGTGACCCAACATCTCAGCGTAGCAGGGCCTTGCTGAAACAATTATTTCGGAGACTCGGCGAAATTTCCCCGAGTAAATAAGAGGGCATTATCATCATCATTATTATTATTGCAATTCATTCCTCCAAGAATAAATACTCATTTAGATGCTGTTATGGTGTAATGTTTAGCACACTCGACTTGCAATGTCGATGTAAATAGCTGCTGTCACGGTGTGGCAGTTAAAATAATTGGCCGATCGCTCAAATCCCATCACCTCTGTCCACAAAGCAATATAAATGTGAACGCCACAGTTGATCGACAGGTCATGGGTGGTGGGGAAAAGTGTGGGCACTCCCACCTCTTTCAACATGTCTGGCCAGCGTTTAAAAGTAGGCCAATATATTCTCCAGAAGGGTTCTCTAGATCTCCCTCTAGAGGTCCGTCTTCCCGCAGCCAAGTGACCGCAAGGCTGTTTCGAAATTACAACTTCAAATGCACGTTCAGATGATAGCCCGGTAGAGATCCCAGCCTCATCTTCAATGACACGCACTGCCGCCAGTCTGCTCTCTTTAATATTTAAGCCTCGAGCAAGTTCACTCACTCTTGAGTATTGAAACATGAATTCCTAGGATCAAACGCGTGCAATCGCTACAGAATGATTAATAAAAGTGAGACGTTAATAAAAACCAAGGGATTTCACTCATAACAATCATGAAGGAGACCCGTGCACTGTCCAGTACTCGCCATAGGATGGACTTTATTTGATGCCCCATCTTGCCAAGGTGCCACACATTGGGCAAACGCTGCTGCGCAGCCACACATTAAGGTTCAGAAGCGCTTCGCCCGAAGGAATGGACACCCCTCGCATCTGATGGCAGGGCGCTTTCGCCCAAGTCTCGGCCGAATCTCTCACGGTGCACAATCACACACTTCATTACACCCGATTATGCGCAGCATTCTGACACGGCCCACACGCTGACAGCTGTATGAGAAGAGGCAATGGTGTGCGACAGCCCGCACCGAGATAAGCTTATCCCCAACAACTGCACGGTGCCGATTCGGCAACATAATCATAATAATAAAATGGACAGCATTTGCATTTTAAAAAAGTAAATTTTTGAATATCATATGCAATATAAAATGTAACTTACTGTAGGTCTACAATTATGTTCCAACATTCACATGGCATATTATAAAGACTATCTGTAAACCGCAGAGGTTTCCACTAATTAAAACATAAAAGAGGCGTATGAATATTAAACATTTCCTTTCCAGGGGCAGACAATATTTACAAAACCTAGACGAATTTAGTTTAAGCCTGCAGTTGTATAATCCAAGAGATAAATATTGCAGTGGATATTTTTTTTAATTTTCGGATGTGCACACAATTGCCTGTTTGTGTGCAAAAGTGATTTGCATGGCGTGCAAAGATTGCTGCAAAAGAAATGGAGTATTCGGTCATCCTCAGCAACCCACACTGACCGGCATGGTGAAGTATGATCATCCAGCGGTAGAGTGTCACGAAGCAAAATCATGCTTCCGTGAGAATAAATTCGAATGAAAGCCAATTGGGAAGACAACTCAATAACCATTACATTTACACAAACACAATGTATCTGTATAAGCCACACAGGCTGGTTGGGGATAATACTGTTCGTGTGCATCTATGCAGATTGTAAAGGCACACAAAGGGGTGCTTTAGGTCTCCTTTGTCTCTTTAGTGCTGACGCTTACTTTTCGCACCAGGTATTTATTGAAGGCTGAGTGAACCTAGGAGGGGGCCCGAAACCAGCAGTGATGCTGGCTATAAACGGGCATTGAACGTAGCCTTGTGCCTGGTTCGTGGGACGGCACCAACCACTGCTCTGCATCCTCGCAAACACACGCTTGCCTTGCTTAAAATTCACTTTGTGGATTACGCATCGTTTAAGCGGGCCGCGGTGAAATAATGGCCACGATGAATGGGGCAGTGGAGACGCGCCATATGCTGCTTTGCGTGTAGTTTCTAGGTCAGCGAACAGCCCCGAGCAGATGGCAACGGTGGGTGACCCTGCTGCACTCACTCCCAGGTGAGGATGTGTTTGACTACGGAACCAGGGGAAATTAACGCCAGCTCATGTGCACAGCGTAATCTCAAACGTGTCAACAAAAGCAAAACATAGACAAATTATTCCGATTGTGACTGCGCTCCAGAAATGAGCACTAAAGTGGTGTTACGACAGATTCTGCGTGCGGAATTGTGAAACACATTCACGTGTTATGAGCCACACAATATCGTGAACATAACTTCAAGTTCGTTATTTTTAACCTTGTGTATTAAATTAGAGGATTGGTAAACCTGAGGCTAGAACAGTGGCACGTGGGAACCATTGAAAATTGTGTTTCCGTGTTAGAAAATATGATGATGATGATGATGATCTCATGGTGCAATCCCTAAAGAGCTTTTCAGTTTGTCAACAGGAATCCCTGCCCATCCAGTTAATATGGACTCATTGGCAACTTTACAGTCTTGTCTGCCACACGTGACTTGGCAAGTGACTCTCCCTTGTTTGTTCTGTCCGTGGGAAGCTCATTTGAAATTCTCTTTACAGCAACATGTAATTTGCGCTGAAGAATAATTCACATGTATGCCATGAATAAAACGTAAGACGTGTTAACCTGTAAAATTAGAGCTGTAACGGCTATATGTACATCAAAATCTTGTTAAAACTTCCATCTACCATGTAGCAGGCGACATGTTCAATTTCATCAACTGTATGCCACAGTACCACAAGTGGCCATTTGACATGATTTTGTAAGCTAACGTTGCAAGCACATGTACAGTTTATTCCTAACTAATTTTAATGAATAAAAGATTCGTACGCACACAGGACGCTGATTGCATATTCTCCCCATGTGCGCGTGGGTTTTCTCCGGGTACTCTGGTTTCCTCCCACCGTCTAAAGGCACACTGCTGTGTAGGCTAATCGGCCTGCTGAGTAAACTGCTCCCAAAAAAGGGCCTTGCGATGCATTGGCGTCACATCATGGGTATAGCCCCGCCTTGTGCCCTCTGTCTGCTGGGATAGGCTTTGGGCCCCCACAACTCAGGATTGATACTGACAGGATGCTGATTAATGGAGAAAACAACATTTTAAATTAAAAAAAGTATCCATGCAGTCAGACATGATGCTGCGAGAGTAATCTCTGCGCTCAAAGCGATCGTTTGCAGTAATTTAATATTTTTGTGATCTATTATTTACGATATGTAATCAATTCTTGCCTCAGATATTTTTACAACACATGACAGCATATGTAAAAAAGGTGAAAGTGCAGTCTTGAAACTCGTTGTTCATGTTGGCGGAAGGGCCTTCATTAGGAGGAACTCTAGAAAGCTCCTTCAAGAAGGTTGTGTTTGGTCTACTCGTTGTTCATGTTGGCGGAAGGGCCTTCATTAGGAGGAACTCTAGAAAGCTCCTTCAAGAAGGTTGTGTTTGGTCTACTCGTCCACACCGGCCAAACCCAGCTGAAAACGTGGATCTCCCACGCTTTTGCACCAGCACCACGTGCAACCAGGTGGAGTACGGCACAAACTCTACTACCGGAAATACAAGGGTGGATTTAAAAAAAACACTTGTACCATTGTTTTAATTTCCACGCTGTGAAATCAAACCATCTTTGGATTGCAAATCCAGTGGTCCTAACCAATGTGCAGCGCTTTGTGACCCCCGGGTGAAAGGCGTTGGTGTAGTGCAATTATTATTATTATACCACAGTAAAAATCCCCTCGCCACGGGCAAATATAACGTTACAAAATACTGCAGTAATAAGTTATGACAGCTTAATATTCACATGTGATAATACTGCATAAACATCTGAAAAAATGGAACAAGTGGAACCTGATGTTAAAATGTATTTTTTTTTGTGCTGGCAGGCAAAGTTCGTCTAGGATTTAATGTTGCGTTCACTACTCTGGAGCAACTTGCACTAATTTTCTGCCAAGGGTTGGCCCATTAGCACATAGTACGTTGGTTAAATTATCCACGCAATTCCATTGGCCAGAGTTATTACTTTAATTGCTCTTTGAGTAAGAAACTGTTGAAATGCATGTCTCACGATGATCTGCTACCATAGGTTAATATGTTTTGGCGTGTCAAACTTGGAGTATGTGATCTCAAACACGGTACTAGCTACAACGAAAGTATATGACTTTTGCAGTGTATTTAACAGGTGCTGCAATACACACAGATGTGTGCGCCTGAGGATGCCTCTAACGTGTGAGGTGAAACGTCACGAGGTGGAGAGAGGAAGTGATCGACGCGGCTGTCCCGAGAGAGAGCAGCTTTTCGAAGCAATCATCGTGCATCGAGTAGTGAAAACCTACATCGTTGCAATACACATCGTCAATTTTGTCCAATGCCTCAAATTTACTGTGCAAGTACTCATTGACTGTTGCTGATTTGCCGTTCTCTGCCGTTGTTGCTAACGTGCCGTTCTCTCTGCAGCTCTGTGCAGCGCTTTGTGACCCTCGGGTGAAAAGCGCTCTATAAATGCAATTATTATTATGTCAACTTGGGCCTTGACAATTCTATGCCATCAAGCCATGTGGAATGACACTCAATAAAATAACATCCAGTCGATGCAAATGTAACAGTAACGTTCCGTATGGTGCTTGCAACGGTGGTGCATTTGCTGCCAAGCTCTCGCCTAAACAATGGGAACGAGCCGTTGTGTTTTGATGAACAAATTCACGAAGCCAACATTCCTCGCGCACTCATGAATTATAAACGTCGCTGTCTGGCAATTGTGCGACCTTGAACAAACGCTCCGTTTCACAATGGTCAATGCCTCTGGGACATACGCATGTTAACATTACCTATCTGGTCGTCTGCCTTCATCGGCCACGTGTGTTTGTGTGTGGGCCCTTCAACTGACCTCAAAACCACACACGCCATTCAGCAGGTGGACCTCATTTGGTCGGAAAGATAAACACGGAGATGCACATGGCCCGGTTTAGACCTCTCTCCTGCAGTCAGTTCTTTCCCACGCACTGAGCTCCCTGTCATTTTTTTTACTAAAACCATACCAAACATGGGATTTATTTTTGGATTTTACCCAGGGGTGAAAAAAAAAAGGTTTTCTATATTTGTATTTTTTTTTTAAAGAGCCGGGAGAAAAATGCAGAGAAAGTAAGTTTTTTTTCTTCCCCTAATTTATCACAAATCTTCAGAAAGTGTACTCTCATATCTGCACATGCACGACACATTATTCCATTTAAGGAATATGGAAGTCCCCGTGTTATATAAAACGTTCCATTCCAAATATGCATTGGAGTCATATCGGTGAGAAAGAAATGTTCTTTCCATTCATTTATTCAGTCTGTTTGTTAAAATAACATTTCAGTAAAATGTCCTCGCATGGGCTTTAGATTATTATTTTCATTTAGCAGACGCACTTGTCCAGGGTGACCTACATCATCCCACAAAAGCATTTGCAATAAATTACAAAAGAAATAATTATAAAATAAATATTCCCCGTTGCCCAACATTGCAAAGTGACAAAATGTTTTTGTCAGAGCCGTAAATAGTGGTTGTACAGATATGTCTCGAGTAATTTCCAAAATCATGCGAGTGACTCCGTGTGGTCCTGATATCTATTGGGATGTCATTTCAGCATGATGTGGAATAGGTAATCTTGTAAAATGATTCAATGCGTGATAAATAGGTACGGTACAAGTATACGACACACACATAAACACCACTGTACTGATGTAGGCGTTCACATCTAGGTGTATCTGAATTGCTTTCCATGGGCGTTCTTTGGGTATAGCCGTGTCGAGCGCTCTTCCTCTCTCCTTCGTGGCGTTTCGCCTCCCACGTTGAGGGCGGCTCCAGCGTGGGAGGCAAAAGAACACTGCTATCCCAAAAGAGCCATGGAAAGCAACTACTGGAAGTGTACACACAATATATACATGCATAAAACACATCATTTCAGATGAGAATTATCTATTACAAAGCAACATTGTGTTCAATGTACATCTCACAGGCATAATCATGTACACGTTTACATTCAAAAATGCTGTACTAACTGAATAGTAAAGCGATGTCAATGTTTGTGTGCAAATACCTAACAAAATGATTTACACTACCCTTACAACTATGCACGTATATACACACACTACGTACGGTCGATTTATTTGACACATACTTTACTTGTTTATCTTTATTTTCAGCGTGCACACTAAATGGACGATGACACATTTTAGCTAAATAGTGATTATTCACATACAGGAAGTATCAATGCTCGTTTAAACGCGGGAGACCAGAGCCTACCCTGGCAGACATAGGGGCACAAGGTGGGGCTATACCCAAGCTATGACGCCAGTATATTGCATGGCACTAGGGACAATTAAACTCAGCAGGCCAATTAACCTAGGCAGCAGTGTGTCTTTGGACGGTGGGAGGAAACCGGAGTACCCGACGAAAATCCACGTGGGCACAGGGAGAGAGAACACGAAAACTCCACACAGAAAGGCATTCCGAGCCAGGAATCGAACCAGGGAGCTTCTTGCTGTGAGGCAACAGCGCTGCTCACTACTGTCGCAGGAATCCCGTGAAGAGCTTGCAAGCTCACTGGGTATTTTCTTGCTCTAATAATAAACATCTATCACTGCACCATGACACTGCCCGACGTCCATTCATTTGACGGATAACACATTTTTTCTTTAAATATAACCCTTATTTCAGATTAATAAAGTTTACATGTCACTTTCATAGCGCTCACATGGCATTGCATACACTTTTTTAAAATGTTATTGTTGCTGATTTTCCGTTCCAATGTCGTTGTTGTTGTTGGCGTGCCGTCCTCATCGCAGCTCTGTGCAGCGCTTTGTGACCCTCGGGTGAAAAGCGCTATAACAATGCAATCATTATTATTATTGGACACACGTTGATAAGCAGCAGGGATCACAGGACATCCGGACCACGTGACACGACAATCATCGCGGGACAACGCTCACCTGCACTAGGAGTTCCAACATTCGGCCATCGAGCAAGTGAACGTGGCAGCGCCGGCCCTCAGCCATCTGAAACAGAGAGGCAGTGGAGCGCTGTTAAAGCCAGGGGGCACCGCTTGCCGTGTACATGTCCGCTTGGACACGTTGTCTGCGTGCACGACCGTGTCCGTGTTCACTGTGAAAAGCGAAGTGGCTCTGGCCCGCAGCGGCTAGCGAGGAACCTCTCGCGATACACACTGGGCTCCCGCTCCCGGCGAACATCAGTGATGAATATCTGACCGGGAGCCTCCATGGCTATCCACTCCTTCAAATGATTACCTTGTGCTGTGTGTGCACACATCAGGACTTGGAGACAAAGGTGGTTGGCCGTGTTTCCAGCCAAGCCACGTTCTCATGCGCCACTGTATTCTAGCCTTCGGAGGCGATCGCTTAGAGCACTTTATTTCAGCAGTCTGAAAGCGATATGGGTTTTGTGTTTATAGCGGTCATATACCATTGTGTAGCTTTGTGCCAGGTTACCGGAGATGATGTTTTATGGGCAAATTCATCTAAAACAAGAACCTTGGGGAAAATATCGCGGTTACTGGACACTCCTCACGATGAAACTGTGAAATGATTCCAAAGCTGTGAAAAATGTGTGGATGTCTCCTGTTCATGTACAATCGCCGATAAGCAATTATAATGTTATTGTATTTCGATACAAATCCTACATATATAAATACGACTGGTGTGCACTGTACATAAATAAGGGTACTGATTTATAAAACAAGGACAAAGATCTCCGGTATAACCTTAAAAAGCTGTCGGGTCAAGTGCAGTTAACGAGGACCTGTGCAGGTCAAGATGGTACACGAAGGGTGGGTGACCAGCGCCATGCCCGGCAGCCTTGGTCTCACCAGTAGCAATATTTACACACAGCACTAGGTACTCATTTGAGGCTGAGTCGACCCAGGGGAGGCCCAGAACCGGTTCATAAAAGTGTCACTGGCATTGGCCGAAGCGCGAATTGAACTCGGGTCGTCAGGTTTGTAGCCCCGGGTGCTGACCGTTGAGCCACTGCTCCCCACACTGGATTAATAGCGCGCGTACACATACACACACGTAAATGTTAGTCTTAAATTGTTTACGTGATGAGCGAGATTATTAAAGATGAATAGGCTGTTTTTGCAATAAGAAAAATGCCTGACGCTTCACGGTGATGGGCTGGCGTCCCATCGTGGGTGTATCCCTGCCTTGCGCCCTGTGTCTGCCGGGATAGGCTCCGGCTCACCGCGACCCCGCACAGGACTATGCGGTTTCTGACAATGAGATGAGACATTACGCTTCAGCCTTTACACTCACTGGCCGTCTTTCCACGAGCACTCTCCCCCTTACTCTGCTTATCACTGGACAAGACATGCCCAGGGGTGTTGAGTTGCCCAACATCAGGACGAGGCTGCTATCTGACATGACACAAACTATTGCTTTATTTATAGAATACGGACGTTTTTTTTTCCTTTACTCAGACCAAAATAACACACACATTCTTTAGACTTCAGGGATAGTTTGTGTTATATTGTGATGAAGAGGCATGCTGCTGGGGTAAAGTAACTTAAATCAAATTCAATGTATTACGTATTGTACTTCAGTGGAAATGGAAAGAAACAGACTTAATCCATGAGTCATTGTGTTACGAATTCAAATGTCAACATTGCGTTCTGATTGAGTGCGTAGGCAAGAAATCCATAATAATAATATTAATGATAAAAGAGTCAGCTCCACTTTGAACTGCTAAAGCACGGCTCTGCTTCTGGCTTCGTCAATAATCCAAGCCTTGCACTTGCGCAAAGGCAAAATGAGCGAGAGTATCTGGGAAAGGAAACAGGCAGTCAGCGGCCAGGCTCTGGGAAAACGGAAAATGTTATTGCAGCACAGCCGGCCTTCCTGCTCTCAGAGCTCGGGACATTGACCACGGGACCCGTGCAGGCAGAGAGCATGCAGTGTTTCACTTGGAAGTCTGAAACCCATCCAGGCCAGGAAATCCCAGAACAAAGTGACCTCCTACCCGACTTTAACCCTACGCAACTCCATCCCTACCTGGACCGAGACCTACAGAGCATGCAGACAACACGAACACAAAGATCGCATATATAACCTGATTTCACTGTTTGGACAAGTACTATAAGCGACACCTCTTTGTTGGCCCATGAATGGGGTGGTGTGGCCCTGCACCACACCTTTGTATCCCCAGTATTGATGTTTTCACACTGCAGCAGATACTCATTTAGAGCTCGGTCGACCTAGGGGAGGCCCAAGACTAGTGGAGGCGATCGTCACTGATGTTATCTACCAGGAATGAAACTTGATTAGCTAATTTCGTAGCGCTGTGTCCGAACCACTACGTCACCGTTCCCCACGTGGCTACATGCACACACGTGACATATAGAATAACTCTATAGCCAGATTAATAATCCCCGGTGAGTGGAAGAGTGCTCATACACCAGCTAGAAAACCCATGCAATGCACAATGGCAAGGAAACGTCATTGTCTCAGGACCACGAGGTTTATGGTAAACCTAGCCAAAGTTAAAGTTACCGACCTAAAATTCCAGATCATTATCACATAAAACATGAAGATACCCATCTGTTGAAACGTTTCTATGTTAGTGTGTTATTTAACATTGACTTTGTCACTGCTGCAGTCATCGACGCTATGAAATGTAGATGAATGTGAGCATTTTTTGTTACAATCTCACGACCCGTGCTCAAGTCTTAACTGCATTCCTCCAATAGTTTTACTGGGGGCACACGTTTGAAAGGCAAACATTTGCATTCCTTAAGGTTAATAATAATAATGATTGCATGTATAGAGCGATTTTTACCCAAGGGTCACAAAGCGCTGCACAGAGCTGCGGAGAGAAGGCCAGCAAGGGACAGCGATGGCCTCTAACCATCTATCGAGTTTTGAGCAGAAGACAAGACTATAGAAAATGCACAAGGAAGCAAAGCACACACTTGTCGATCAGCAAATACAATGACATTAAAGTGCTCCGACGATTATGGAGCCCACGTCAAATCCACAAAATCTTGCACTTGCACAACTGCACGAGAGGGAACCTAGACAGAGACAAGATACGTTTACGAGATGCGCTTTACCAACGTTTCAAAGTCAAATGCCCTTCCTGACGCCCATCTCCCTTAGTCTTTGGCTCTCTGCAACTTCAACCCAGACCTGTTCACCAAGAGAGAACCTACCACGAGTGTTAGATTCCGTGTGACATAGTTCTGGGGGTTTATTGGAACACTCAAACCCCTCCATCACGATAAGACACAGCTGAGAGAATTTAATAACATTGTACCATTGTTTCAACTGCCGCGCCAAGAGATATGCATTACTAGCCCCATCATTATATATATATTAACATGGGTAATTAGCTTAATATTTTAATAACAAATTCCTTCATCTGTCAAGCACCACATGCAAGATACAACAACTTGTATTTGATCAACCAAGGCTTCAGATGACATTCCAGAGCAAACATGCATTTCATGTTTTCATAAAAATAAGGGTAACAATAAACAAGAAAGTAACCGTGCAAAAAATATAGTTTCTTTCCAATCTTGCTACGTGTGGCTAAATAGTTAATTTACATGTAAGCGTGACACTGCAAAAAAGTACTCTGAAAGAGCAAACATAGCTTTACACGACACATTTCGGGCATGGTGTTTGAGATCTATAAGTCAATATGTGGATGATGGGAGCACTACATGACCTTACATAATTCAGTCTATTGAACTAAACATGATTAAGTAATTAACGACTGAGTTTAGCCTCTAAATGACTGCTTCATCACACTTCAATCACATTGTGTGAAGTATTATTGAAGGTGTGTACCTACATTTAGTGTACGTACGACCTGGATGTGTCTGCAGTGTAGCTGTGACTCACAATGCACTGTGAACGCAACAACCTACATTTATTTCATTGCTAACGACGGCTAACATCAGTGGCAATATCTAAATTAGGAATGCTCCCCCTTCTCTCACTCACAGTACTTTAATTTAAAAGTGTATGATTATCCTCCAATCATGCATTGTCTCTATGTGTCCGTGTTGCACCATACGGCCCCAGGAGGAAGTCATTTCGTCTCTGTGAACTGTACCGTATGTGGCCGTGATGACAATAAAGCTCTACTTGACTTGACTAACCAGTGTAGTGAAGTATGGCAAAACTGACGCATAGGTTCTAGTGAAGGTAATAATGAGACTCTTTTGAATGCAATAGCATGCATTACTGCTCCGTGCACAGAAATTATTGTAAAAAAACCACACCATATCAGCTTCCAAAAGTTGTTTATACTCCCACAAAATAACAACTTAAGGGAATGCTTTGAACTACAAATCTCTAAATATGGCAATAAATATGCCACATTGTTAACTTGGTGGTCATTGCTTTTTAAATAATAATAAATGTCTACGGTGTATGGAAACATCCTTGAGATGCATTGGTCTAGTAAAACAATCCAAATTACCCACATGACATCATTTTATTTGGTGTATGCCTTTCAGAAACAATTATCGACCAAAAGGTTACGGGATTGTAAGACTATATGCACGGAAGTTGAAGATGAACATTAAGAACATTCGTGTTGCTCTTCAGAATTACACGTGCAGTACCGCACTTCCATCATTTAGAAACAATATGCGATTTCTGATTGCTGCGTGAAGTGGTCGCGTAATTATTCCCAGATATTATCATAAAATTGCTTTAAATTCAATCCAAAGCATACAATTATACTCAAATTGAAAACCATTTTCCTCTTTATTCATAGCGTATCTGCTGGTCATTGCAAAACGTCACTGCGCGGCCGACTGAACCTGCACACAGCCCTCTCGTCGTTTGTTTTGTTTAAGCTGAACACCCTCATTTAAAGCTCAATCAATATACCTTTCACAGTCGCCGGCGCACCTTGCGCTCAACCATAAACACTTACAAGTCCACAAACCGCAGGTCATCATCAGCAGTGCTTTCAAAACACACGCTGACACAAATGCAAACTCACGTTCCACGGCAGTGCTTTGGCTGTCACACCAATTGGCCCAGCCCCGTGTAGCCTCCTGCAACGTTGCGAATAGCTATGGATGTCGTGTAAATATATTTTTATATTGATGATGCGGGTCCAGGCTCCTGATTGTCAACTGAACGCAACTTAACAATCACGATAATACGAGCGCTCGTGAAAATTTGCTGAGGGCCACGCCAGCCTCTGTTCAATAAATGAGACATTGCGACGACAGTGGCTGGATCGTAGCCTTCATGGGTCTAAATAATCCAGGAGTGGCGTTGAGCTCCAATTGTCCTGTTGAGACTGCCAAATATTCATGCCAAATCTACATGCTATTGGCCGTATTTAAATAATGATACTTCATGGGTCTAAATAATCCAGGAGTGGCGTTGAGGTCCAATTGTCCAGTTGAGGCAATTCCAAATATTCATGCGAAATCGACACGCTATCGGCCGTATTCAAATAATGATCATGATAACATTTACAATGTACTCGTAATTTGCATGGACGAGGTACGAATATAGAGAGGTGC